>ML741851.1:0-125725 GCA_009193525.1 Aspergillus sergii | reverse complement strand
AAGAAAGAATTTGGACTGAATAGCAGTTCAAGCACGCATAGCATAGAGATCTACCATATCGCTTTTATACCAGTGCGCTTCAGCCAGGGAACTAGGAGTTGTAGCCCAAATGCTACTGCAATAGTGCATCCTGTCAAGCAAAAAAGAGAGACCCAGTATTTCCACCATGCGATATCTGAAGCAACTTGGTTCATACTAAACGCGCCCTATATTAAATACAATCAGCAACTCGATATAATTAGATGATAGACTATCGCAGCTTACGGTCACAAGTGTCACGGGAAGATAGATCTGAGTTCGTTAGACAATGTACACATTCTGTAGACGGATTGCTTCTACACTCACGATGGTTATATAAGTAAGGAGTCTGATATTATCACCTTGACGGGTAGCCGTGATGCTCTCAGCTAGCGATGAGGCATTCACCAACTTTTCTTCGGTATAAGTTCATTCGTCCTGATATAAGGGTCTGTAGGGGTAGCATGCGACATACAACGCCTGACATCTTCTCTAGCATCTCAATCCTTTGCTCCAGGACCATCTGCAGTGTTGCTAGCTCAGCGGTGGATTGGCGGACCTGGTGGAAGCATTCGCGAAACTTGTCATACAGGGCGCCGTCGGTATCAAGATTAAAATACACGCTGTTGTTCACGTCAAACGCGGTCCATGTGGCTATCAGCCTGGCAAGACAATTCCGGAGACGACGTAAAGTGCAGAGTATCCAAGTGTACTCCTTCGTCTTCGATAAAGATGGCTCATCCTCGAGGAACCGATCAAGAGAGTCCTCATTGATCTCCCCCTTCACAGAAAGGCTGGTTTAGTTGTTGAAGAAAGGATACTTTCCTAAATGCGGGATCAGAACACTTACGTGTTTGTCAAGGTGGATCTCAAGGGTTTCAACTAATACTGCCCATTCCATAGCGACCTGACTCATTCGGATCGAAAGTATGGAAAGAAAATAGTACCGCGGATCCCATATGGGGAATTTGCACATCCGCAGACCGAAGGAAGGCCCATCTACCTCGTCCTGAAGGTATTCTGTGACTGGATTCTTCTCTCTGAAATAGGAATCTTCGCAGAGGTATGCCGTCCAAAAATAGTCGTCCACTCCAAATACGATCAGAGACAATTGTGCTTCGTAAATACAATCACTATCGGCCGATGTTGGCGGTCGGGAAAAGCGATGCTTTCGCAGCCCGCGACGGTCTTGAAATTTAGTTTGAAAGGGTCGTAACACATAATGTGGTAAATGGAACTCTAGGGTAAACCCGCGAATCTGGTCAGTTAGAGGGGAGTCCACCAGTGGAGATGGGTGAAGGTAACGGGCTTGTAAACAACCTGAGAGATACCCATGTGGGCGTCAAAAGCGACATGCCTGGAGAGGAAAGATCGTATCTGAGGGAGGTGCATGTATGTAGCGCTTGATATCAGTGCCAGCGTCATCAGTGGTGTCAGGTCGACTAGGTATCTGTTTAGCACGTCAGATTCACAGCCAGTCGCTTTGGCCGATATTTATCCGGTCCACATAGGTAGCTAGAACATACAGTATCCGACGCTCTGCAACGCCCCTCCTCTGCAACTACGTAAGTAAGACAGTCAGGTGCAATAACTTGCATCTCTTACATTCTTATTAAGGCGGCCATACAGCGTCTCTGCATCTGCCCCGTAGATTTGACTATTTATCCCCTCTGGTGGACGACGCATGTACTCTTCTGACTCCCATTGCCTCATAGGCAGGAACGATGTACTTTCCGGAATGTCGGTGAACCTTAAACAAGGATCGCATCTATCATCAATCATGGCAAGCACCCGTGTATCAGCTGGAGTGGTCTTTAGGGCTTCAGGAAATGACCGCGCTCCGGTCTGATCGAGGAATTTCCGTAGAAGTCCATGGCGACGAGGCGGTGCAAGGTCTGGGTTAGAGCTATTGAAGAATTCTTCAATCACAGATCCTCCAACGGGAACCCTCAGCCGGTTGTCCTGGCCGAGATAAATGGTAGTTTGGCGAACAGCAAATTCCTTTCTCCACTGAGCATGTTGAACCGTCGGCCGATACCGGGAAACTAAGAAGGGTTCCATCAGTCTAGGGGGTTAGACTTCTAGTATGAACTAAGAATATAGGTAGTGGATTGGTGTTGCCTCTTATTCAAGGCGCGTGGTGCTGGCTGGTCTTGCTCAGCCTCGTTGCTGGCCACAGCCTCGTCAGGGCCACTCCCAATTGACTGGTTTATTGGGAGAGTGACCCAACGGGCTTATGCAGCTCTAGATCCATACAAGGCTAGCACACAACATATTGTATTAATTAGAAAGTTATCCTACATTAACAGTGATACTCAGACATTAATTGACATGTATTAACACGCATTATAGGTGAAGTTGAGATCATTGCCCGACGTTTCCACTAACTCGCCCGTTCTTGTTGACCTACCAACTGCAGTGAACTCTGATAGCTTTCTATCGTTTCTTTTCGTTTTTCTTTGCCCTTTTTTCTTTCCTATTTTTCCGTTTCTTACATCTTCAAATTATTTTCTCCTGCTCATATATTAGATTCCCCTCCTATCGTCACGCTTAACTACAGCTAATTGCTTATATAATTTCAACCCCACACGAGCGAAACCCTAACTTGCATTTAAATTGTGCCTTTTGCACAATATCTGAGATATTATTTTACATAATTCTATGATAGTATTGTTTTGTATGTTAGCGGCAGTTATTAACAATAACGATTAACGAGTAACTGAAAGTAGTTCCTATATTTGATGTTGGGGATATGGTAGTCAAGGCGCGACCTTGATGTCATTGGCATTTTGGTCGAGTGGGAATGAGAATTGGCATGACGCGACTGGACTTGATTAGGATATGTGTGCTTTTTTCTCGGCTCCTTTTACTTTGTTGTGATTGTCCGTCTCAAGCGTAAGAATTTAACGATTATCAAATTTCTAAATTTCATGTTCATGTCTTTCTTCTCTGGTCTTACCTGATCTATAATCTATAAAATAGCTCAAGCATTAACTTAACCTCACCTCAAGTTACGAGGAGCTTGCCTCATAGGCAAATGTCTCGAAAAGGGTCTGAAGGCGACGGCCTTCACTATCAGCAACATCGGAGAACCTAGCGGCAGCACCGAAGGGATGGTATGGGAACGGTCTAGGCGTCATTACATGTTAGCACATATGCACACAAGAAATTTGGAAAAGAAGGGAGATGCCGTTTCCGAATTGTATAGTGACAACTTCGGGCGCAAAACAGTGCCACATACCCGTATTCAAGGACAAAAGTGATTGGTGATGATCTCCGATGGATAATTGATTGGATAGCCTGTTTCTAGGATTCTTCGAAGAACACCCTTTCCTCTTTGAAGACGTCAGTTGTTGGTTCTGGCATTGCGAGGATTGCGTTGTTCCGATTCTGGCATGGATATGGGTTACCTAGATGGAGATACGTGTCAGAACGCGGAAGAAACTTGCAGGGAAAAAGGAAACTAACACGAGGGATGATAGTGCGGAGAAGGTCCTTGTCATCATCGCCCTGGTCGAGAAGGCGCTCACAGACAACAACGAAGTGTGAGAAGTCAGCCGAGACCTGTAGGGTTGGGACTCTTTCCAGACTGCCGCAGTGGCGTGAAGAGTGAAAAATGCCCGGTTTTTATGCATTTCGTGGCTCACCATGCCTTGCAGCCCCAGTTCAGCGTTGATGGCGAGAGTGGCAGTGAAGAATTCAACAGCCTGATCGATTGACCACCCATCACTGCTTTCGTGGTCAATGTCATCTGTCAGTATTAGGTTTGGTTGGAGAAACCGTTATTCGCCGGAGGGTGCATTAATCTTGAACGGCTTGAGAGTCTTCACGATATCGAGCTGGGCTTTGTAATTTTCAAGATGATCTGTAGGTGCCAGGCCAACAGGGCTTTGGTCCTGCATAACAGGGGCATTTGGAATGGATCCTCTGGGTGTGGTGTTATTGTTTTTGAGGTAGGTGGTGTCCGAGAGGGTAAGATGGGCGGCATTCTTCTGCGTGGGAGGTTTACATAACACAGATTTCTAGGCTGACTTCATTGCAAAGCTCGTGGTTTGTAAAGATGTTTGGCAGAGGAGCTATGTCAACTTCAATTCCCACTGAAATCGGACAGAATCCCGTTAGTCGACTAGTGCTCCGGAGGAAATACCACGTCTCTTAAGTAGCCTTGGTCTTTCAAGGTCGGAAGCCATTCGCCCAGTTCTCGTAGTTATCGCCCGTGGCAACACCCCACGTGGGAGCGGAATCGGAGAATTTGTGCCATTGCAATTGTTCGCTGAGTAGTAACAAGTCTCTGAGCCGGTCAAAGTTGGAGAGGGGTAGGAATTGATGTTGCCTTCCGTGCGCGACATCATTGCAAGCTGGCAAAGATGCTTTATTTCTATTTCAAGTCAAAAGACAACATGCGGGGAAGAAGCAAGATCGAAAGAGTAAAGAACCACGCAGCGGGTCCGTTGACGCCATAGTCGAGATTAGGGCATCGGAGATCGTCGCAGTGGGGTAATCTTTCCCCATCCAGCATCGGGGAAAGATGCCGAGAACGGCAGACGGGGCTCCACCTTACTTTTTACGGAGATTATCCCCTAAAGCTTGGCCGTGAGGGGAAAATAATTCTACTGAATAATTCTACGAAGTCGATAGCATTGCATTCTAGCGCGCCATGATAGCGATGCGGGGTAGCTCTTGGAGTATAAATGTCTATTGATCGCACCACGATCTCCCTCCTCACGAGCGACATCTGCTTTTTGAAACCTGAATTGTTGTATTTCTCCTTTTCAATCAAGTCGCAATGGCCCCAAGCACTATGAAAGCGGTTAATTATGTTGGACCTCACAAAGTCCGGGTCCAAGAGGTCGAGATGCCCAAGCTGGAACATCCGGACGATATCATTGTCAAGGTCACAACGGTGGGTTACCAACATTGCCGCGCACCGGGGAACCTTACTAATTCATGCTATAGGCTGCTATTTGCGGCTCCGACCTGCAGTAAGTATACTTTGGAGGGGTAGGGAGTGATGAAAGATTGCGCATAGAACTTATGATGGCGCAGCATGTATGAAGGGAGAACCGCCGCAGAGCCAGGAATTACATTCGGTACGGAGACATGGAAATAACATAATGGTTCTTACTGATGGGTCACAAAAGGTCACGAAAACATGGGAATCGTCGAGGAACTAGGAGAAGGTGTAACACTGTTGAAGAAGGGAGATCGCGTTGTCATGCCATTCAATGTTGCCGACGGCCGCTGCCGCAACTGTGATGAGGGCAAGACCGCGTTTTGCACCGGTGTCAATCCGGGCTTTGCAGGTGGTGCTTATGGTAATACATTGACGCGGATAAATAGGATTTCGGTTTGCTGATCGCTGGCAGGTTATGTGGCTATGGGCCCGTATCGTGGAGGTATGTGTTTCGGGTGATCCCAAGACAAGATATTGGCGAGTTGATCTGACTGGAATGTGAAGGCCAAGCTCAGTACATTCGGGTCCCGTATGCCGACTTTAATGCTCTGCTGTTGCCTCCTGGCACAGAGCATGAAGCCGACTTCGTTCTTCTCGCAGGTGAGTTGCCGGCGCTCTTTACTTTGTTGCCCTTTTCACTAACCAAGTGGTGTAGATATCTTCCCCACAGGTATGAATGCGCACGGTCGCCCTCCCCAAGAGTCATTGTTTTAACAATAAACTATAAGGTTGGCATGGCGTTGAAATCTCCGGCTTCAAGTCAGGAGAAAGCATTGCTGTGTTCGGTGCGGGTCCAGTTGGCTTGATGGCAGCCTACTCAGCTCAACTTCGCGGAGCCTCTCGCGTCTTCGTTGTAGACCGTGTTCCCGAGAGACTGGCTGTTGCGGAAAAGATCGGCTGTACCCCAATTGACTTCACCAAGGGCGATGCCGTGGACCAAATTATTCACCTCAACGGCGGAGAGGTCGACCGCTCCGTGGATGCTGTCGGATACCAGGCCGTAGACACCAGCGGCTCAAAGGAAAAGCCCAACATTGTGCTTGAGAACATGATCCGTGTTACGAGGGCCTGCGGAGGCATGGGAATTCCTGGACTCTACGTGCCAAGGTGAGCCGTCTCACTGAAACCATACGATAGGCTCAGGTGACTAATCTCCTTGCTCACTAGTGACCCGGGTGCATCTGATGAGGTCGCCGCAAAGGGCGCAATTAGTCTTAGTTTTGGAAAGCTTTTCGAGAAGGAAAGTAATCTGT
This sequence comes from Aspergillus sergii, assembly GCA_009193525.1. Taxonomy (NCBI): domain Eukaryota; kingdom Fungi; phylum Ascomycota; class Eurotiomycetes; order Eurotiales; family Aspergillaceae; genus Aspergillus; species Aspergillus sergii. Next base: position 119,500 of record ML741851.1, on the reverse strand, counting down.
CCCCGACATCAGCTTGTCCGCATCGCTAACTTACTGCAGGGTCTATCACTTGCTACCGGCCAATGTAATGTGAAAGCGTACAACCGGTACCTACGGGATTTGATTATTGCTGGCAAGGCAAAGCCTAGTTTCGTGGTCTCCCATGAGATTAGACTCGACCATGCGGAAGTTGCGTACGAGAAGTTCGACAAAAGAGAGGACGGCTACACAAAGGTGCTGATCCATCCGAACGGGGGATTCGAATCTACGACAGTTGGTCAGGTCAGTTAAACATATCGGTCTATTTTCCTGAAAACATGGTTATTGCCTGGAGGAGGGCCCGCGTTTGCTGAGATAACTGGCAGGTTACGTCAAAATTATGATTGATTTTTTGGAAGTCCCAAGGCGCTATCACTATGAGATTGTTGGGTTATTGGTTAATGATTACCTGTCTATAGAATTTATTTCTTTGAATTCTTCTCAAATTTTGCCTTTTCTACTAAGTCTTTCAAATACTTGCTACTATAGGCACAAGTCGAGTCAAATTATGTTGACAGTTAACAATTTCTTTCTATATATTTTGCAGGAGGTTGTAAGCCCAGTAGCTTGCTAAAGAATGTAGAAAATTAGTTATTCTAGTAATCTAAAGCTCCAGAGCCTAACTTTTCATTTAATACTAATATTCGATAACAATATTATCTTCAATATCCTATCAAAATAGTTAATCCCCTAGACCGACGGTTCTCGCGTCCATGAATGGACAAGAACGGTCAATTTTGTCTTCAATCACCGCTCATTTTGCATACGTAGCATACGTTACCGTATTATTATCGATAATTGAGCATTTCTAACCGTTTTTATGAATCATTTGTGGATCTTCAGATTGAACTTTCACCCCTATGACTTTTATCTAGCTAAGACAACGTCTCAACTTAATGAAGGAAGGTGGAGTACAACTATTCAACTACAATGGTCTTCCAAAAATATATCACCTACTATGTAAATATATATAATTCTTTCGTCCTGTAGGAGCACCAACGACCGATGTGATGTGCAGGCTATGGCAAGTATATATGTATCTAGATGTACGGAGTACATGATAGGTAGATAAGTCCCCTGTCATGGAAATAAAACATAACACATTCTATCCTCAATCTTGAAAGCGCTTCTTGAGCGAATGAATTGAAGCACCTATTGATAAATATCTGATTATTCTCCTAATAGCATTCTTACAAATCTTCCCCATCATAAATACCAGTAGCGAAATACTCAAAATCAATACTAACACCCGCTTTGCTCCAGATTCCCAGATAAAACCCGTCCTCATCTGCCGGTGGACCCCCAGAAGGATTCATTAGGTAGAGGTAAAAGGGGTTGAATGTCCCATGGCGATTGGTCAAGATGGGAGTGATCTGCACATTCGGGGTGCGTTGAAAGCGTTTCTTGAAGGTGAACCGTGTCGGCTGCCCGTTGGAATATCGTGTAATTTGGCCCTTTCCCGCCTCGACCTCCCCTTCAACCCCGTGCTGGTTATCCCAGAGTCGGCCTGAACAGTTAGATTGAGTTAGAGTGATATGCATTGATGATCGGGCTTATGCTCACCTTGAGCGCTCATGATGCTCTACTGAGGGTTTCTGGAGTAGCTTGAAGGATGCAGAAAGTGCGAGTTGTTGGGCTGTAGGAGTCGAGGATCTCAAGTGTCCGAGCTATAGGGAGCTTTTATACGTGGGACCCAAGGCCTCAAGTTGGCCGTGGCATAGATAGAAAGCTGCCCGGATACAGCACCTCCATTACCGAATGCAATACCACGTCATTTGTGCCACATACGGTTCGTAGCTGGGGTGGTCAAGTTCGTGTTAGGTAAATCGAAGAGAACCGATCGGTATTGGGTACAGCATTTACTCTGCTCCTTGCAGCGCTACCTAAGTATGTAACAGTACTGCGAGGCGTCCTGATTCCTAACACATTTTATTGTGGTCTTCTCATCCACATTGGTAGTAGGCCCTGCACGAGCTCTTTCAATTATTCCACTAACTTCCAATGAAAGCAGTGATCGACATTGTGTCTGGAATCCAAGTCACACAGTGTCGAATATGTGCGGCATTTTGATTCTTAGATTCTGGTGGGCCCTGCCGAACATCTCCGAATTTGCTTCAAACGGTGGTCCTCGTTACTTAGGAAGATGCAGTCTTTGGGCATTTGGCGACTGTAGGGTTGCAACAGGAAAATTGACTCGTGTAATACTGAGCCCCGCCAGTGACATCTGTCATGTATCATGACGTTACAAGGGTTACATCCTCCAGTAGAAAGTTCATAGAATATCAACCATGGGTTTGCAGCACTCAGACCTGCGACATTCATTCCGTGGTCGCTGCAATGAAGGGTGTCTGTTTGTCTAATAGTATCTCACATATAATTAAAGCAAGGGATTCATTGTACAGGATAGCTACCCACAGAGCAGCCCAAGCAAGCAGACGGGCCGAACCATAATGCAAGGGGTTACGACGATCTACTGTGACAAGGCACGATATGAGTAAGCGGTGAGACAGGGCGCATTAACTCGGATTTCATAGGTGCATGTCCAGAACAGCTTTGGTTGTACCAAGAATAAGTGGAGTTCCCGTGGCTTGAAGATTGAAAGCTGAACTGCGGAGCCTCGTAGAGCTACTTGTGACGTTATTCATCACGGAGTTACCATGTACGCCCAGCTCTCTACCCCAACTTACGTACGTCACCATACAGCGAGTGTTGGTGTCTGGCTGGTGAACATGCTCCTGGCTCTAGAGGGGCTCTGTGGTGGCCGGCTTCGTCTATAAAAGGACGACGACACCCGTACCACATGCTGATTCTCCAGTGCTAATTCCATACATTTAACCAGACCTCAAGCAAAGTCATCAAGCTATACCATTTCTCGATACCAATCATCCATACCTCAACGAAGACGACTGTATATCCTTTTCCAAACGCTATGTATATCGCGCGGCTCCTCTCTCTCGCGACGTTCCTCTTGTCTCTCGGCTTGAGTGAGGCTAGTCTCCCACCGTATTTGAGTAAGTATTACCCAAAGGTGCTTCGCTTACACTGAATCACACTGACTAAGGATAATTTCAGCGTTTGGAAAGCCCTGTTACGTGTCTAAAGCATGCGACGAAAATTGTGGTAATATCGGATACGCCGTCAAGATGGACTATGGGTCTGCAACTCTTACTTGTGTTGTGCCCCATTAGTAGAATATAAGAGAAGTTGCTTTAGTTCAGCCATGCCACTTAGCCATCCAGACGGAGACGTGTTTGCATAGGGTTTTGGAGCAGGCAAAGGAGGAGCGCCCGGGGTCTCTTGTTATCGCGCTCTCAGATACGAAGCTGGCTGATTAATATCTCATATTGTGTCCACAGACCTTGGGAATGCATGTCAAAATCTTGTATACGTACCTTGCTATGTGTTTCAGGAGTCTCTCGCCTCCTAGTCATTCTTTAGAGTAATGATAACATCAACGAATGAAAAAAAGCTCTTGTAGAGATTTTACGCTATTAGTACGCCGTGCATCCAGAAAGTCAGCCAGGGACAACAGAGCGCTGAAGACCATTTGCGACATGCTAATGTAATGTTGGATGAGTTATGAATGACCCTTTTCCAGAAAGCGAGATGTGTGCAGTCCGTGGCATATGCCAGATTGTGTAAGTAGTATTTGTCTATGATCCAATATCGTGCCAGGTTTCTTTACCTTGCGATACCTGATCATTAAGGTTTGCTTTGGGGAAACCGTCTATATAGTACTGTAGTATATGTACACGAGACGAAAGTATATACTAGATTTCCCCAGACTTTTCAAATATATCAAGTGTAGACTGATTCTAAAATAATGGAAATGGCATATGATTAAAACTCCAAGGGTATTAGAACAATTTTAATAATATTTAAGGTCTAATTCTGCGCTTTACTGTATAATCTATAGTATTCTAAGATTCGCAACCACTCAGTTTAACCGCTAATTTTCCAACGAAGTTATCCTTATTAGCTCGGGTACGTAGGTTCTACCGGCTCCTACAGCCATCCTAATTCGATGATTATCAACAGTTACAGAACTTAATGTCGGAAACATTTCTCTCCCAGCACCTTTTTGAATGCCTCTTTGGCGCCCTGCCTGACCTTCCCCCACCCTTTAATTTTATAGATCAGCTAAAACAGAACGCACAAGTATGAACCAAGTCCCGACACACAATCGTATCTTCTTAATTGTTATTTGCAATACGCTGGCTAGCCATATAGTTCGCAGATTCTTCCTCCATGGGTCCGTATCTTAGCTTCTGTATTACGAATATAATACCGACCTGTTCCATATGTAGCAGGTACCCACAGAAGAAGTTTCGGTGCAATCATAACCTGGCAGACATCTGTTTTGAGGACATGCAATGATACATGTTCAACTGGCCCTCTTGCATGCCGGGAATCCACTACAGGAAACTGTTCCGACACTAGGAATGTAGATACAGGAGAAGAAATGATATCTTGCCCCAATAGGTGATCAGAGGGAGAAGCCGCATACACTCTTTTGGGCGGTTTTGGGAGGTCGACAAGTTATGAGTGTAAAGTAAACAAGACACTTGACATTTCCGCTATATGCACAGAGTATACTTGCGCGAACATGGGCCCTGGAAGACAGCCAAATCAACATATCGTGACCTGCTATGCGCGCCTTACTGCATTGACATTCGATCCAAATGACATGCCTTATGTCTACATACTACACCCCTTGTGGATATAGGCTTGAATGTATACAAACAAGGGATATAGATCGGAGATCTATCAGCCTCGGACATCCTCGGCACCGTAAGAAGTATGGATCTGCACGAACATAGACTCAAAGGATTTTGAGATATCCGTATTTGCCCTCGTAATCTGCGAGTCTCTACGAATATTCCTATTTGGCGGGCCAATTTTCATACGAATGTGCATTAACTGCGCTGTGGTACCTGCCTATACCACCATATATCTACCCCTGCCTGTATGATCCATTCGTTACTTCGCCAGCACAAACACCATGTTCTAATCCATCATCGAGATAAAATTACACTCCCCTCCATTTTGCTCTATTCGGTATGTAGTAATGTGTTACTGTATAGCCCCCGGGTTATTAGATACAAAGCTTAGAATACTAGACAGTAAACAACTTTATATGGAAGCTGGAATGTGGGTAATCGTGGCTCTCTCAGCATGGCAAAGTGTAAGCTACAAGTAGACCTCGGAAGTACCCTCGCGACGGTCTCCACGGCCATGCGGCAAGGGCTACTAGTAGTCAATTGTTATATGTACCCGGGAACCACCTGTCAGCTACGTTGGTTGCCTCGGGGTTTATCTCAAGACTGTTCCAGAGCTGGAATGAATAGATTAGGATAAACATAGTACATAGTACAAAGGCCTAACTTATGAAATGTGTGACCTACTATGTCTATATCGCCTCTGCCCTCCTTGGGGTCGTGCCATGACAATTCCTCTCAGGACGATTCTCCTATAAGCGGAAGCTTCTCGAACGAAGACTTTTGGTGTCAAATTCTCAAAGTAAGCCTAGTTTTGAAATATACTATCTCTAAATGATATCTTGTCAATTTCGACCGGTATTGCCATCTATAGATACTTTACGGAGCTCTATCATGAACACAAAGCAGTCTTTCATCATAAATTAGAGCAATTAAGAGGTTCTCCCTACATGGTCATTTGACGAATTATATCAGATTTATCATGTACCAGAGAAGGAAAATCGAAGGTTTTGGTAAAATACAGCGAAGAGACGCAAGGACGATAATTATTAAGAATACACGAAAAGATAACTAAACTAGGTAAATGATAGAAGGTAATCAACCGAAGCTAGCGATATGTAGCAGTGGAGTATCATCTTCCAAAGTGCACATAGTCGTCAGGGGGCTGTCTGACTACAAGAGCCCATGACGCCGATGAGAGCCCATACGGCGGTGGTGGTGGTGCGCGCGTTTGCTTGGCTGAGTTGCTGACGAGGTGGATGGAAGGATGGAGGAAGAAGGCGATGTTGATGAGCTTGGCGGGGCCGATGAAGGGGTAGTAGACAATGTTGGAGCATCCGAGGAAGATGATGGAATTTCTGAGGTTGTTGGATGAGCACTACTGGATGGTGTTGGGCTTCCTGAAGGAGTCGGAGTACTGCTAGGTTCAGGGCCGAGAGGGTAACATCGTGATTCAAGTGGCGCAGTGTATTCCTGTCCGTCCCAGCTGTTAGCGTCTGTCTTTCCTGAATAAATAATGTCACGTACAGCAAGAACATGATTAACATCCGGTTCGCCGTTGTTGTCACCAAATGTGGCTTCAAAATTGAGACTAACACTTGCGGATGGGTCGACGGTGACGCCATTCTCTCGGTGATTAGGATCATCGGGGCAAGCTCCGTCAGTCGCTGTCATATGTCAGCATTTCACCAATCAGGAAATATACGTTGGTGAGTGCTTACAATGTATAGCAGCCATAGTGGCAGCAAGACTTGGTCTCAAATTGAGGCCGACTTCGACTCCCTTGCCTATTCGTGTTAGCCTAGACGTTCTATTAGTTGAGCGGATGTATTACCTATCACCTGGGCAGATATCTGCAAGGATGCTTTGGGATAAAGTTCAATTTCACCCTCTATCTCCGCATCTACTGACACAGGAATGGCCTCCACTGAAGGCGTCCAGCCATCCGAATCCACGCTACGTGATTCAAGGTCTATTGATACCTCAGCAGAATCATCGAGGTTGGCAGTAATGCCAGCCGTGACGGTAGCAGACCCAGTCAATGGACCGATGACATATCCAAGACTGAAAACAATTTGAGGTCCAATGTTCAATATTCCGCCTGGAATGGAGATGCCAGTAATAGGAATCCTTCCTAGATCAATCTCCCCGCTCTTCTGGTCCTTGAAGTCACCATCAAGTGCAAGTCGTGGCATAAAAGTGGCTGATACACCGTTAGGGCTAAGGCGCAAGCTTCCCGTCTTGGGAATTCCAGCAACGGTCTTCACGTGAAAATCAAGTTCAAAAGCACCTTGAGTGCTACAATCAGCACATTCCCAGGTAACGTCGATATTATCATCTGGAAGTCTTCCACTTTTCACTGGTATGACATGGTTGAATTCCAGAGATGCTGATCGGTCAATATCACGTCTTGCTGCGGAAGTGGAGGGCCTTTGTTTTCCTATATTGAGCTCATAGGTATGTGCGATCTCGTGCCAGCTAGAGCCTTTACCCTGAAGCTTCATTGTCTTGGTGGTTTCGTCGGATGTAACTTTGGAAATGATGAATGGAAGCCTGTTGGTGTTCCATTTGCAGTAGCCCTTTCCGACTATCAATACAAAAGTGCGGTCTCCCATATCATTGACCCATTGCCAGGCGTGCTCTGCGTAGGCAAAGGCTTGCTCCTCCTTGAAGCTCATTGCTACACTGCTGTTGGTGCAGTGAACTGATTCGAGCAGGTCCTCAAAACGTTCCATAGACACAATATTCTCTTGCTCGCCGTCAAGTGAGACTGTGAAGTTGGCGAAGGATGACTGGCCATTTTGTTCCCCTGAGAGTAACGGTAGGTTAGCTATGATGATATTAACATCGAGACTCGCACATACCACTGTAATAAAATGAGTCGTGCTCGAGTAGGTCAAGGTTGGAGTATTCAGAGCCACGCAGAGCTAGAGGATGCCGTTCTACCTGCAGATGACTAATTTCCTCAAATACCAGCGACAGACCCTGCTGGGCGTGTAGCAGAAGCCACGAAGCCAGCCAAGCGCGCACGACATGCATGTTGGACTGTTGAGGCCAGATGAAGAATCTTGATGCTTCCTTCCAAGCTCTCCATCTCTATCATAAACGCCTTTATATCCTTCCCATTCCATGGTATGTTAGGACACTCAGGGGTCAAAACGAGGTTGTCTTCCATGTGGCTTCCTTCAGATAGCCCGGCAGTAGTTAGTCGTTTCGTCGCAAAGGATTGCAAATCGTAATCTATAAGGTCGTATTGGCGAGTCCAATTCCCCACAAAGAACAGCAATCCTTGGGGATTCGCCAGTATTATCCGATACAGGGCGATCATTATCCTTTTCAGGTTATTAGTGGCCTCTGAGAACACACTGGGCGTGCTTCGGCTTGGTATCGGAAGGTTAGCTTGATAGTCGGCAGCTTGCCGATAGGATCGGCGTTGCCGACAATGGAACACAGGGTCGCATTGTCGTTCATATGTGCACCTTGGTTGAAGATAAATTTATCTCGTACCGGCGATATTTAGCCGCCATCTGCTCAGCACTACTTGAGTTGGTATTATAAATGCAGTTAATCAATTTACGTTCTGTAATCCCCTCCCTGATGTATAGCGGTCCCATGCGGATATAAACCCTAAAATTACCACTGTGCGCGGGCCACAGCCACTACAGGCAGAATGTATTCACTAGGCATACAACTGCCTGTATATTAAGGACTGTAGCGGCTTCCTGTACCCATAAAATGTCGACAGCTCTCTATGTACCGTTGACTGTCGCTGCTTCCAATTACAGGATCAATTATTTATCTTTGCGTGGATCTGGGTTATTTGATTTTATGCTACTTTTGCGTTTTTCTTTTTCTATATTCAACTATATTAGCTAAAAACATCGGGGAGCTCTTAAAGGATTACAATTGCTTTGCCACTAATAATTTCACCACCTGTGGGCTTTTTCTCGTTCTGAGTATGTGGCGTCTGGAAAGGCTGACTGAGCTCCTTGATCTTCTGTAAACCGGATGATTCCATCTGGATCGTGTGCGCCATTACTAAACCATGAACACATAGCGTGATAGGACACCTTCTGTTAGGAACTGGAACTCGATTGCCTGCAGCATCCTGCGCTTCCATCAACCCAGGGTCGAAGAGTTGACCAGGCTTAAATTGGACGACCTCATATCGTATACCATCAGCTGGGCAACACCGAGCTCGCCAGGAAAGCACTTCAGACAACAGGGCTTTAAGCTCCCGATGAATACCCATTTCTTGCGTCTGCAACTGAACAGGGTCTAGCAAAGGATCTAGCAGTGCCATTATGTGTGTCTGTAATTCTTCAGCGTGTGCATCAAGAAAGCACGTCTTGAACTCCGAGTCATTTTTCAGCATGTGGGAAAATGCGGCTTTGTGAAAGCTTTCAAAGAAATCACTAGTAGCTGAGCAGCTGAGGTTTTAGAAAGTAGCAAATTCTGTGAAGATGCGCAGGGACTCACTGGTCTGCTGGATGGCTTTCTGGTACCCCCGTAACATATAGCCTTCCAAATGTAAAGCCGTCCACATTTCAGAGTATACTATATGATCACGTATGATGTGAAATAACAATCCACGGAGGGCGAGACCTGGCATTGAGGTGAAAACCTTGATGCCACCGATAGCTTTAGATATCATATCCCCCAGGTCAGGATGTATATGAATGGTATGCGACACGTGATCGAGAGGGTGCAGGCAACTGGAGAGCAATTCTGCCGTGCGGAGGACACCCAGCTCAATCCACTTCATCTCACGGTTGAAGTCGACAACAGCAGTTGTCGGTAACCCTTCATCTCGGACCATGGAGAAAAGTCCATTGAATTTTAGGGCGCTGCTAAGGCTAGATTGAAGATCCCTGATCGTGATCTTCTGTTGCTCGATTTCCTGGTCTTTCATCCGAATTATCTCGGTTTCGTCTTTCATAATATCTGACGCTGAATCGCCAAGTCTGGACGCCAGCAGCTCGACCTTTTCGCGCTGTTTAACCTTCAGATTCTCTAGTCGTTCCACTTTGGCTCTGAGTTTTTGAATTTCTCGAGATTCAGCGACCGCAAGAAGGTCATTCTGCATTCCAAGACGTTTTATTTCTCTCTCGAGTTGGTTGTATTCCTTGGTACGAAGTCTTCCTCCCACTCTTATCCTCGTAGTTTGGGTTTGATCTTGTTTGTCTGTAGCAGCTGGTACCCCCGAGGGTACTGTCGCCTTCCTTTTTGTGACACGCTCCTGCTCTGCTTTAGCTTTCAACCTCTTGGTCTGTGATCGGGTACGCTTTTTTCCGGGCGGAAGTGCCTCCTCTACCGGCTTCTCTTGTTTGGTGTCCTCCTCCCATGGTACTTCAACCCAACCAGTCCAGCCCTTCATACGACGACGTGGGACTACCACCTCTATAGAAGATCGGCTGTGAGGTTTACTTGAAGTGTCTCGCGGCATACTGATGAACCAAGAGGTTTTGGACTGGTGGGGGGAAGCGAGAGGATCCAGGCGATATGTCACGGTCAGGTCAAACAGTACTTATAGAATACGAGGAACTCTAGAGGATGTGGACATGAATGGTAGAAGATTTTTGAAGGCAACATAATTGGGTGGGAGGGGTGAATGGAATGTCGGGCTCATGCAGGGGCTACCGAGCACTGCCTCGCTTTTTCCGACACTACGGCCAACGCTAAGCCACTAGGCGAGTTTCGCCGCTCGCTGATTCGATCAGACCGTTTAATGAGAATGCCTCGAAGGGCAGATTTCATGCGGCTGAATGCATACTGACGGCGCCGCAATAATCCCACGTAAAAGGCGGGCAGTTTAAGTAAAGCCCAGTTGGTCACTTCGGAACATGATGGGCTACTCAGCTGGAGAAAATAGTTGACGATGGGCTCATTGTACAGCCAGTCACGGAAGCGACGCCGTGCTTCTACGAACATCAGCCCTGCACCCAGCATTCCGAGCTGCCGTGATGCTGATAATGATGTCGTGATGATCAACGGGGCCGGGATGGAAGGATCCGTCCCGCGAGACACGTTGCCTCAGACAAGCACCAGTCGGACAAAGTTTATTGTTGGTCTTGACTACGGAACAACATTTTCCTCCGTTTCATATATCAAGTTCAATGTGGCTAACCCCCCCACGACCCTACGTGGTGAACAGATCAAGTCTGTTTATGGGTGGCCTAATACCTCCAACCACTGGCGCAATCCAGATGTTCCAAGTGAGAGTTGGTATCTTGATGATGAGCTTCACTGGGGTTATAATGCTCGTCAAGAAGTAAAAGGGATAGAGGACGGTCGCTTAGATTCTACAAATCGAATCATCCAATTCGCAAAGCTTCTTCTCGTGGAGGATCAACCAGACAAAGATGGTCCACGAAAAGAGCTGAGGGGAACCTTGCACAAGCTGAACAAGACTGAGAAAGATGTAATCAAGGACTACATCCGGGAGCTCTTGAAACACAGCAAAACACATCTAGAGAAGAAAGAGAGGTTCACAGAGGACTGTGAGGTTGAATTCGTTCTCTGCGTGCCAGCCGGGTGGCCGATAAAGGCTATACGGACCATGCAAGAAATCTTGCTGGAAGTGGCTCAGGAGATTGGGTTTGGCATCCTTGCTCCATTGTATATTCTTAACGAACCTGAGGCAGCGGCAGCCTACATGCTTGAAGCGCTTTCGGGATGCGGAAATTTGAAGGTATTCCCGGGCTCCAATCGAGACGAACTATCAGCTAATAGATGCTTTAAAGGAAGGAGATGTGTTCACAGTTTGCGATGCCGGCGGGGGGACTGTAGTATGTTATCTATTGGTCTCTACAAGGTCTCGAAATGTAACGAGGATATAGGACACTATCACATATCGCGTCCGTCGAGAACGGCCATTCCGAGTGGACGAGGTTGTCACTCCTGCAGGTATGATACCATAGCTCAACTGATGATTTACGGAGACTATTCTAATAACTAACAAAGGGGGCAATTGTGGTTCGAGCTACGTGAATCAGGCCCTGAAAAGAGAGGTAATCAGAAGAATCAAAGACACAGAGTACGCATCTCTCAAGGGGCCTTCATTTGAGTACATCATCGAACATAATGTGATGTACCACTTTGAGTATTCTATGAAGAGGGGCTTTAGACCAGCGGAAGGATTGGAAGGGGATGAAGTAATGGTGGTTTACGGCCTTACTAAGGATCCACAGAAGGGATTCGGAGACTCGACACTATATATTCCCAGGTCTGTGCATACTTTCTCCAATAGCCCATGTCTATTCCAGCATGAACTGTTCAATTTGTTGCATATGCTGAACATTCTCAGAAAACAAATCATGGGCTTTTTCAAGAGCAGCTTAGATGACATAAGCCAGCTGATTCAAGGACAAATAATTGCCGTGAACAAAAAAGGCCTAGAAGTTTCGGTATGTCTGATTTGATGTTAGAGGCGCCGAAGGTGACACTGACGGGACCAATCAAGAATATTTTATTGGTCGGGGGTTTCTCTACATCCCCAGCATTTCTCAATCATATACAGGCCAAGTTTGGTGAGTTGGATATTCTCGAGACAGAAGGGTGAGTTGATTTTGGACCCGAAGGCCGCTATAATAAAGGCTGAAATATCAGGCAAAGTGATATGGCGACTGCTGTTTCACACGGGGCCGTATTTCGCGCTTTAAATAAAGAGGATGGCCCCAGACGAATGATACAGTCGAACTTCGGGTTTCTTCAGATAGAGCCATACAACAAAAAGCTGCCGGCCCATCAGGTACCTGAGGCGCCAACCTATAATCCTATTGACGGGAAGAGATATATATATGATGTATTGGACTGGGTCATTAAGAAGGTATTCGACCATTCACTGCTCCTTCTGTTGTTCTGTACTTTTACCTCTTCCCTAGTCATGACTTCTCGCAAAGATGATTCACTATTGACAAACACAGAAACGAGTTTTGAAAAGAAAGGAGCCGTTCAAGAGGCGCAATTACCAGACCTTCAAAATGGATGCCGAGCTTGTGATTAAACAGCGAATTTATGTGTCCGACGCCGACAACGTACGCGATCACTATCAACTAGACGATCGTGTTAATAAAGGTAAGTCTATATATGTATTCCCTGTTATTGCAGGTTTATAGTCACTGACAAAGTGATTAGGTGCGGAAAGCTTCGGTTTGCTTCAGGTAGATTTACAGAAGGTGAAGGAGGAGGGTCTGCTACAAACCAAATCAGGACCTCATGGAGACTTTTACGAGATTCACTACGAGTTAGCCATGGAGGTTGATGGAAGGAACCTTTTTGTGAAGCTTTTTTGTCCCCCTGGTGGAAAGTGTCGCGGCCAAACGCAGCTCTGCATTGCTGCTGCTTTCATGCCCGGGACCGAATAATTGGTCTTTTATGCGTTTACTGTTTTTGTTGCTTTATACGATCCTTAGCTTATAGTTGACGCCTACCGTATCACAAACTCACTAGATGGATTCTGGTCTGAGCATTGTGGACCCTTTAAACATTGGATGTATCAAGGTCAATTAATCTTCATCCATCGCATCACTCACGGATTCCTCATCCGATAAGAGAACTATAGGAGAAGCGATAGAATCCCCAGCTGCTGTTACCAACTTAGTCTGCTTGAGACCTGCTGCCCATTTTTTCAATGAGTCATAAGTATCCATTTCCCGCCACAGCCGATTTGAACTTGTAGATCTGTTCAGATGTTGGAAATATTCACCGGGCCGAAAGTTGGGACCTAGCTGCAACGTGGAGTAGTAAAGCCCATCCTCAGAGATACTTTCCACAATGTAGGGCGTGTCCAACAAATTACGATCACGCCTAGTCAAGACATACAGGCAGTGCCTCGCATGGTTCGTGTCAAGATTTAAGCCGTCAACCAACGCACAGCCATTCGTATCCTGGCAAATCGGATCCAGCCGTGGCCACAGGCATTTCTCTCTGCTATTGATTGTTTGTGAGGTCTGATTCCGTGAAAGACGAATGTAAGAGTCTGTGGGCTCCCTTCGACCTATTTTGTGTGACTCGTAGATGCTGGTCACTAATTCAAGAACTACTGGCGATCCATCCAGACCAAACCCGGCAAAGTAGTTATTTGCCCTCTTAAGCAACCATTTCGCAGGAATCCTGCCGGCCCTTTGGTAGCAGACGCTAGATATACAAAGCATAGAGACAGCTGCCGTCAGGTTATCGACGATAGACTGCTCCTTAACAGAGATTAGAAAGGCCTCTAACCTGGGCTTTTCAATGACAGGCACATTTTGGAAGGAGGTCGTGAGGTTTGAAGTACTTAGCAACCCGGCCTTTGATAAAAGCACTTGGAGAGCTCTTTCGGAGATTGCAAGATAGGTAAGTTGTCGAACAGGCACCCAGTCCATCGATACATGCATAAGAATGAAAACCTTGACGTGGAAAATCTCCTCAGAATCGTGGCACTCTGCTTTGGGCCCAATACTAGTCCAAAGGGACTCGATCCCCGACAATGCTTCAGCCGTTACTCGCCATGAATCCTTTAAGCACTGCATCATGCTACGCACGACACTGTTCGAGGCTTCAACTGATGGAAATGAAAGTAAAAAAGTTTCTACATCGTCCTCCGTTATGTGAAGTGCCAGGAATCGAGACTGAATAATGGACGCCTCTTTCACGACACCGAGGAACTGGCGATTGTCAATCACAGAGGAAGAGGCTGGTGCATCGTTTACTTCACCAGGTCCATTATCATCTCGGACTTCCTGAGAGAAACCGGGCCATTCTGATGCGATTAGTGATTCCCTCCGATCAATCGTGGAAAATATATCAGGGTCATTAAAGCGCATCTCTTCCGCCGCGAGCACGTTCAATTCATCTAAGATTGACTTCCTGTACACGTCACGAGCCCAATCAAATATGTAATCCACAATCAGTAGGAGCCTTAGCGCACCGCTTTGCTCGCAGATATCGCCTTTCCATAAATCAAGTGTATACTGTGTTCATTAGATACCTCTCCACATTACACATATATTGCGATGCATAGCATCCGAGAATGCAATTAGTACTTACATAGCGTCGAACAGGGCTATCCCTGTCGTCTATGAAACCTGCCTTTATAATCCAGTCATGGCCATGCCAGACGAAAAACCATACCAATGGCCCCGTCTTCCACAGTGACTCCTCCCCGGTTGCAGCACGAAGTTCGTCCTGTAGCATTAGAAGTCGTCTAATGCAGAAGGCTGTCTGCATTTCTGCCGCCGCTGAGTCTCCAACCGTATCAGATTTTGCTTCAATTATCAGAAACGGAAATAACAGCGGTTCACGGTCCCTTTTGAACGGTGAGACCTCCAGCGTATGACGTAGAGCTCTTGTATTCTCATCCAAAGGGACGCGTTTATCGGTTGAATCCAACAAAACCTTGAAATTCTCAGTTTGACGCAGTCCGTACACCCTGTCTGGCCGCTCATATTTACGTATAGGCCTTCTACTTGAGGCAATATGTAGCGGTGGGTCATAATGAATGGAGGTTTCTGCTCGATCAGAGAAAATCATATTCACCCCATAATCATATCTAGGTGAAGTTAGTAATGATGACTATTATTTGCTTGATGTATATTACTGAGTTTGCCCCCATTTAGCTGGACAGCGACAAGGCTTGCGCTGTCTCCGACGATCTTCGAGGCTCGGAGCCTCTGTCTCGATGGATTCAAAAGCGGCTTCAATCTCGGAGCGCCATAGTCTCTCACGGCATGTTGGACTAACAGTTCCAGGATTAGTGTGATCATCGCATGGCAAACAACAATATCATCCCAGAGGTTCTCACCACGACACCTCCACTGTAAAACGGTAAAGTACTTCATGCTCTATACGGGCCCTCCATCCTGACTCAACGCTGCCTTCTCTTCTACACCTCTTCGCGAGGACCACTAGCCTAGCTGCCCTTCTCTTGATTTGGCCTCTCCATGGCTTCTCGATCGCGTCAATGCTGACCCCTTCATCGAAGTCGTGGTACCTCTTTTCCCCCAATGCTGCGACATCACGAAAGAGGCGACGGCGGGTCTCGGGCCAGTGCTCTGGCCAGTCCTCCGGCTCAATGGATCCCAGAAACTCAATATGAAACCTGTCTAGAAGCTCTTGCCGACTTTGATACTCCTCAGGCCCCATGTCTACTGATTTGTGAGAGGCCTAATGATCATAGAAATGGGTGAAATCCAGCTTTGTGCCCCGCCTGCTAGCGCTATCTCTGGTGACACGTGATGTATCCTACGAGGGGAAGATCTTCTTAGTCTGTTATTCTATCTTAAACTCATGCACCACAGCTTATACAATATCTAAGACTTATATATTCCTGGGCTTCTATCCAATGTATCATTCATTGTTGTTTACTTCAAGAGATATCTTTCGATTATTGTTTAAAAGAGCTTTTCGCTTCTTGTTGCCTATTCTGCTTAGCAGTCCAAACCGTCTCATGGCTCATTTTAAATATTTCTGAGGAACTTCCCCAAATATCCACTCTTTCAACCTGGCCTGAAGTCGAGATCGCCTTTCGCCATCACCTGTGAGCAGGGCACCCCGCTTCCTTTTATACCTTAGCAGTTTGCGGACTTCTGAACCATGGGACTTGATTGAATGCCAGGGCGGCTCCTGCGTTGATGCTGGCGGAGGGGAGAGATGGGGCAGTTCATAGTGACGGAGGTATCGGTTGACCTGAATGAAAGCTTCCCATGCATCCAGATGGTTCGCTACAAATGGGCGATGGGTGGCAACAGCGTACTCGTGGATCTGGTCCACCATATCTAGGAGCTCTCCGGCGTCTTCACGTCTTGACACGTCTCCCCACCAGATCAGTTTCATATGCTGGATATTAAAAGCATGGTGCCAGTTCGTCTTATATCAACCAGAAAGGCTCGGGTTCACAACTTACACTACCCTCGTCGCACAGTTGGTCAACTTCCGCACCGGTGTCACCCTTAAAGCAGTGCGGTAGGTAGGCCACATACATTCGCCAGGTGCTGCCGCTGGAGGTAAGTCCAAACATAGGAAATGCAGGTACTCGGGATTATTGATACCTATCGGTCATTCCAGGTTGGCGCACCAGCTTATCCAACATCTGGAGATAAGTATTAAACGCTAGCTTTAGTTGGACTTTCACCTCGGTCTCCGAGTTCCGGTCTCTTTCGCCTCATACACTGCAAATGGGAAGAGAATGGTATGCCCGCCCCATTTTCCATCCGTGATTAGCGATGGCTCGTCAAAGGCCCAGATACCGCTGATCAAGCTAGTCTTCTGGAGAGATCGCTGGATCCGTCGTTCTCTCCCATCTACCCCTTCGTCCTCGGGATCAGCACAGAACTACGACGATAACCCAGAGGTGATGCCTGGAATCCGTTTGCCCATATATGCATCCTGGCCGTTCTTGATATGTTCTGGGTCAAGCACAGTAGCCTTATAATTATACTCGCGTTTATCCCTACGAAGCGTGATTATGTGAGAGGTATTTCCACGCCCACCTGTGAGTATAGATGATCTATCACTTTATACGTACATTCGAAGCCGGTCGTCATCCCTGAGTCGGCCGAAGATATCTCTCCAGGCATCTGCCTCCCAGTTGAATTCTGAGACCAGGTCGATTCCAGCCTGTCTTGAATGCCGTACCACAGTTTCCACTCGTTTCAGAAACTTCCTCCGATAATTATCGGGGATCAATTTGAATCTGTCCCAGATCGGCATACTTTCACTGCCGGGGAGATTGGCATAGTCGTCCAGAAAGTGGACTTGGCAACGAGGAAGAAATGTCAGTGTGGTTCTATTTAGAATATCTTGGCGGGCTTGATCTATCACCTCCCCGCGGCGAGCTTTTCCACACAGAACGTCCATCGATTTCTTAATTGTGTGTCGTGTCGCAAATCGGAAGACGAAATAGCATACCATGCTGAGTTAAAATGTCAAAAGATGCGGAATTTTATTCAGAAAGGGGGGTCTATATCGTCAGCAGCCACCATGTTATTCAAACAAACAATGAGATTGTAGCAGCTATGTGACG
This sequence comes from Aspergillus sergii, assembly GCA_009193525.1. Lineage (NCBI taxonomy): Eukaryota > Fungi > Ascomycota > Eurotiomycetes > Eurotiales > Aspergillaceae > Aspergillus > Aspergillus sergii. Next base: position 101,761 of record ML741851.1, on the reverse strand, counting down.
TGGAAAAAGGTCCTGTTGATTTATAGACCTGCCGAAATGACGGTGAGTTTGGCATGGTCAGTGGTATGTGTGGTTATGAGAGAGTCACTCGGATACAGCATCTCACTCTGCAAGCGGAAAAATCCGATTTTAGGCTGGAGTAGCAGATATGCCCAAGTCTAAGGTATGATAATCATTCCTTCGCAACGAATTATGACAAAGCCTGCATTTGGATGTACAGCTGATGTAGCCGTACGGTGACATTATTATCTACCAGAGGAGTCTTGAGGGCTGGCTGAGATTTTCTTGTTTGTGAAACATGGAAAGACATTCTGGCAAGTCTATATGTACACTTTTACCACGGGAGACGACTATACGATACTATACTATCGTCAAATAGGTAAAGCTTAATCTCTGAGCGTCCTACTCTATAGTTACTAGCGCATCTCGGGTACGAGATGTGCGAGCGCGAGGCTGAGCGTGGCGCGCGATTATTGACCCCGGAGTCTAGGCCAATGATACCAAGTCACACATATACAAGTACCAAGTGCATGTCAGCACCATGATATAGGGAGGTTCCACCTTACGGAACATGATGAAAATCGGGGTTTACGTCGGACTTGCTCCTTATCAGGGACAAGTGAATGATTTGTGGATTGGTGTATAGTGTTTATCCTTATCATGATGATTTACTATACCTAAACTAATATGGCTAGGATTGTATTCATTGGCTTTCACTAGTAGTATTCCTCAGAATAATTGGATATATTCTTCGTGATCAAATTAGTAAATGTATATATATAATTGAGTCAGTCGACGTCACTAAAAGATTTCGTTAAGATTGTAATCAGACATCTTCCTAACATCTCAAGTTGACTGGTATCTAGTCGCCTATCACCCCATCTTACACCTATACGGCACGTCTCACTATGATCCTTGGCACTTTACCATATCGGCTCATAAGAATGAAGGCTAAGGCCCGTGATTCAACGGCCCTGGCACGCTGTCAAAATGTCAATGGCGGTGTAGCAGGCGGTGTACGTAGGATGGAAGGCGGAACCGAAAACTGCAAAGAGTTCCCGCGGGAATGTAAAGCCGAAATAGGGATAGCCCTAGGATGCATACCGTCCTTCATATAAAATTCAATCAGTTTCCCGAATGCCGACTGCATTTAACTTCCGAATCTAGTCCGTCAATCTCCACTCCACCGGCCAACTTTCCGTATCTTGGCGGAATGATAGTGGAACTCCGTAGGGATTTCCCCCGCACGAACATCAGGTCCGGAGTCGGTCAATCAAGATAGCCTTAAGTCTAGATTGAGAGATAAGCAGCCAATTCGCTCGAGGAAATTGAAAATATAAGAACCTAAATACATAAGCCAACTATTCCCTCCAATTCCCCCTGTCTTCAAGAGTTGCCGAGACTCAAATTATCCCCGCAAAGAAAACTCGGTAATCGCTCTCAAGATGACCTCACACAATCCTTCCTACCTCATTGTCGGCGCCGGTGTCTTTGGCGTGTCAACGGCCTATCATCTCATCCAGAAGTATCCCAATGCGTCGGTGACTCTGGTGGACCGAGATGCATACGACGCCGAGTCTCGTGTGGCGGCATCATGGGATTGGAACAAGGTTGTTCGCGCCGACTACGATGACAAGGTCTACTGCCAACTGGCTCTAGAGGCTCAGGACATTTTCAAGTCGGATCCTCTCTGGAAGCCTCATTTCCACCAGACGGGCGTCTACTGGACGTGCCGCAGCAGCTATGCGCAAAATGTCATCACCAACCACAAGGAGCTCGGCCGCAATGATGATATCATTGCCCTGCCTGTTGCGGAGGCCCGAAAGCTTTACGGTGGTATTTTTGACAATGCGGACTATACCGGTGTCAAGGAGGTGCTGATTAACAGGGCCAGTGGTTGGGCCGCCGCTGGAGATGCTCTTCGAGCAGTCACGAAAAAGTGCCTTGAATTGGGCGTCAAGTACGTGACAGCTGATATTGCTACTCTGCAATTCGATGGTCGCGGTTCTTGCACCGGTGTCAAGACGAAATCGGGACAAACCTTGTCGGCTACACATGTTATAGTCGCCGCTGGCGCTTTCACGCCCACATTGCTGGAGTGGTCCGCTGCGACGAGCGGCAATCCCGGCCTGCGTGCTGAAGAGCGAATTCTGGCTGCGGGAATTACGACGGGTATGGCACAGCTCAATGAGGAGCAGTACGAGAAGTTCAAAGACATGCCGGTCGGCTTCCAAGGCTACACACCCAATGAGGGTAAGATCTTTAGATATATTTATATGAAAGCCGCTAACAATACATAGGTAAACCCTTCATTGGTAGCATTCCTCCTACTAAGGACCGAGAGCTCAAGTGGTGGGGCTCTAAGATTTTCACAAACACACGAGAGGTGCTACCTGGTCGTTATATCTCCTCACCCCCGCCCACATCCGACTACAACCAGTGGAAGGTGCCTGGGCCTCTTAAGCAGGACATTGTCGAGGCCAGAAATCTATGGTATGGGCCTGCGAGTGCAGATTGGCAGATGACGAAACACCGAATTTGCTGGTGAGTACCCCTTTCAATGCATAACCAATACGGGGATGAGCATTTAACACTCAACAGGGACGCTTTCACCACTACCTCTGATTTTATCATTTCTCCTCACTCTGCCTCCAAGGGTCTCTACATCGCCACTTGCGGTTCATTCCACGGCTTCAAGTTCTTCCCCGTGCTAGGCAAATATGTCGTACAAATGCTTGAGGGCGAGTTAGCGCCAGAATTGATCGAGAGATGGGCCTGGGATCGACAGCGCCCTGATTCGTCCCAGAACGTTGAGTATCCGAACGCTGAGATGAAGCATCTCTTGCAGCCTGCATCGAAGCTATAGTGGAAGCCTGGAAGTGCTTTTGTCGTTGAATTTTGGACATGGTGGTATTTTCTTGATACTTAGATCTCTTTGGTTGAATTAAAGCAGAGCAACGTATATATTAAATGTCGAATATATTCCCTTCTTACTATTTTAGCTTACTAAGTGAACGTTCATCCTGGATGAATTGGTAATGATTGATCTCTAAGCCTCGTGTTTACTAACCAATCACGGGTGCCAAATGTGCGAGAGCGAGGCTGAGCTTCCCAGCCTTCTTCAAACCTCAGCGGAATCATTAATAACAGCATCCTTACAAAATAAACACCCATAAGGAATCAAGAGACAAGTATTACCAAGTTACCCTTCATTTAACCACCATATAACCATATCCAACACGTGATGTGGCTCTTGAATGCTAGAACAGTCACTTTAGAGGACTTGTGTGAAAGCCAGGAACTGCCGTACGCCATTCTCTCGCACACCTGGGGAGCGGAAGAAGTCAGCTTCCAAGACATTCAAGAACGTCAGGAGGTCTGTAAGCAGAAGAAAGGGTATGACAAGATTATTCATACCTGCCGTCAAGCCCTGAAGGATGGACTTGAATATGCATGGGTTGACACCTGCTGTATCGACAAAAGCAGCAGCTCCGAACTCTCAGAGACAATTAACTCCATATACCGTTGGTACGGGAAGGCTGCGGTTTGCTATGCCTTCTTGGCCGATGTACCGCCCCGTTGTAATCCACATAATCATCAAGGCCCCTTCGCGAAAAGTCGTTGGTTTACAAGGGGGTGGACGGTGCAGTAGCTATTAACCCCGGAGAATATAGCCTTCTACGCATTCGAGTGGTCACAGATTGCAAGTAAGGCGGGATTGTGCAAGGAGCTGAACTCAATCACTGGGGTCGATATGAGGTATCAATCAAGCGGCACAGCGGGGCATGTCACCATTGATACTCCATCGGGATTCGGTAACCCACCTGGCTCTGTCAATGACAGTACACGGCGAAAGCTGCACCAAGCAAATGTCGCCGAGAGAATGAGTTGGGATTCATCTCGCCAAACCACACGCACCGAGGATATGGCTTATTGTCTTCTCGGGATCTTTGGAATAAGCATGCCCTTGATATATGGAGAGGGCGAAAGGGCCTTCGTGAGGCTTCAGGAAGAGATTATCAAATCCCCCAACGATCAGTCCATCCTTGCTTGGGGCTATTTGGAACCCTGGAAGAGCCGTGAAGACAACCAGTCGGAGTTATATGCTCAGGTGCAAGTCAAAGAAAACGAATTGGAGTCCTGGCTCGCTCGCCAGCGGCCTTTAGGGGCTGTGGGTCTATCATCCCCTCTTTAGTCGACAAAGGGAATGGTCTTCCCCTTTCCGTGACTAATAAAGGATTGCATATCTGTCTCCCAGTGTCTGACGGCGAGTCGCCTGTGGCACTGCTGAAATGTTGAGCGATAGATAACTCTACTATTGTTTTCGTGGTTAACGTCAAACACGTTCAAGGAAATATATCTAGTAGAGAGGATGATATGGTTGAGTGGGTGGACCATAGAACCTGGTCTAGGTGGCCAAGAAAAGAAATTTATCTTAGACAAACACCTAGAAGAAGAGTTACATGAGAGTGAGTTTTCCTACCCCGGCAGTAGCGTTTTCATACGCCATATTCCGGACACCTTTGCCGTACAGGAACTATTGCACCACACGACGAGCATATTCCCATCGAACCACAACACGATTTCTCCAGGATTGTCTCCTTCCACGGGAAACATAGCGTTACTTTTCACGTCCGAGCAAAAGAGTTGCAAGGTAGCGCTGTATTTCAGTCTCACCAAGCTACCTCGCGTGAGGGCTTCCCCTTTGATGAGAAAAGAAACGTTCTTGATGAACGTGCCTTGCCATCTCTAGTGTCACGCTTCAAAGAGTTGCCGGAGTTCCGCTGTTTGTCATTGATATTCGACTCTCCTCGCGCAGTTCACACTTCCTCTGGTTTCGAATACAAAATCTGATCCCAGTTCGCATGCGGATGTTTCTTAGTAGACTTTCACGCCTCTGGAGATCGCTGGACTTCCTGTTTAATAGACGTTTGCTCGCCGTGATCTTTATCTCACTAGCTGCAGACCTTTTGTTCAGATTGGTATCTATCCTGTTAGTGATTCCTTACGATTTTGTGATAAAACCCGAGATACTATGGCTGAGGGCCCCAGTGAGTCAATTGTATGCGACAGGTCTCTCGTGCATGGTGTGCACACTACATTTTAATCGAAAAAGAGGATCTTGTTGACAACGGATCGCATTGCTTGGCGTTTCTGTACAGCTTGCCAATGTCTTTCATCGTGCCCACTCTATCTTTATTACTCAAATCCTTACTAGTCCTTCTGATGCACAGCGTATGGGCGATTCCTTTCATCATAGTCATCATGGTCTTCAGTCCTGCCTTCATCGTGATGAACTGGGTGTTTCGAAGATCACTACCATACTATATCTTTATTTTCTATACTTGTCTGACGATGACATAGGAAGTGAACATCCGAACTCTATCTACTAGACATGACAAACAGACAGTATGTATAGAAATCTAATTCTATACCAAGATAGATATTCAACCAGTTACTGCCTCCGGCGATAGCATCCGCAGGTACATACTTGAGCAAGGCCATGGCCAAGGAATACTACCGAGACTTAGTTACGGATAAAGATCTTAAAGATGGAAGGTGTAGTGATTGTGAACGGACTTTTGGATCCTCCTGTGTACCTTGCGAGGCAATAACCCTTGCCTCCCTCGAGCCTAGTATCGGATGAATCTTGCCCCTGGCCTGGTAATGAATTCAGATCCCAAACAATGATCGAGTATAAGGCGATCAATTACATATCGTTGAACGATAGAACTCGAACTTCACGGCTTATGAACTTTTTGCTTTCCTTTGATTTATAACGTTTGGCTCCCCTCAGGCAATGACCACAATGGATCGTAGTACTGATGAACTGTATTGCCCTTGACGCCAGGCGCAAGAAACCTAGATACCCCGGTTCTCGTATCATAACTCTCAAACGTTGAGGCCAGACGCTTTCCTCCACCCCCGGGGAGATCTACGACGAAAGATGGCGTCATAAACCCAGCGATTGTGCCTCGAATGTGGGATTCGATATGGAGGATATCACGGAGCGGCGTACGCAAATCCTCCACGCCTTGAACCATATCCCCTTGGTAGACATAGTACTATCTGTATTAGTTTGACATCCACATAAACAGGGCAAACATACCGGCTGGATATTGTTGTCCGCTAATTTTCGAATTAACCGCTTCATAGTAGGGACATTGTTGTTCACTTTATTTAGCAAGACAGTCTGATTCCGAATGGTCACAGCATTGTGAAACAGCTTCTGAGCCGCTTGCTCAGTGATCCATGATATTTCTTGGGGGTGGTTGAAGTGCGTGTGGAGGGCTATATTCTTTCCCTTCTCTCGTCCTCGGTTACTGATCTCAATCAGGACCCGCGTCCATTCATCGCTTGGATCTAGGATCCGTGAAGGACAAACGGACAGTCCCTTGCTGGCGAATCGGATTCGGCGAATATGGTCAATCCCTAAAAGTGTGTTCCCAATTTCCCGCAACTGTGAAGGCTCAAGGAAGAAGGTGTCACCGCCAGAAACTACAACATCCGTTACTTCAGGTGTTCGTGTGATATACTCAAACATCGGCTCCCAGTATTTCTGTAGCGGAAGAAAACGTTTCTTGGACACGGTTTCAGTTTGTTGTCCGACCGAATAGGAGCGTGTACAAAATCGACAGTAAACGGGGCAGACGGATGTTGCTAAGTACGAGTCAGTCTAATAGATGATGCCCAAAACAATAATAGCATTACCTAAGAAAAGTACTTTGTCCGGGTAACGGTGCACTAGGCCCTTGACGGGGGAGTCATGCGTTTCATGCAATGAGTCTAACTGGAGCTGCGGATGATCCGGTTTAAAAGAGGAGGCGATGGGGATAAACTGTCTCCGGATTGGATCTGAATAAGCCTCCTTCCAGTTAATCAGGGACAAGATATGGGGTGTCAGTCGGACTGCCATTGGCGCCTTTCTCATCCCAGTTGCAACATCGGCAATAAATTCAGCACGCGTGACATAACCCTGTGTGGATGAAGAACGGATCTCAGATGGTAGGACAGTGGCGAGGAAATTGAGTAACGCCTTAGGGGATTGGAGAGAGTTTTTCATCTAACCAAGGGTCAGGAGACACGCCAGTAGCCCAATAGTGAAGCTCAACTCTACCTGCCATTTGTAATCTATGAATTCACTCTCAGTGACCTCACTCCACGCCGGGATGCGCTTCCAATACGATAAGCGAGAGGCGGCAGCGGCTGACGGTAGATGTCTTGAATCGTCCAAGGAAGTACATGGGCTAGTTGTGGCGTGCCACCGGATCCCTAGTTGACGGCGATAAAGTGATCTCCAGTAGACCCTCCGCATCGTCTCTAATTCGTGTAGAGTCAAATGAAGATAAATAGATTTGCTCGCTTTGAATTTTGCAGGTTTTGAAGTATGGTTTGAATTTCCCCATGAAAAGGAGATATAAGAGGATAACTGAACTGATCATTCAATACGATACAACATGGACATGGTGTAAGGGATATCCTATCACAGCAGTTGTGAAACATCGGTAGGCGTTGATATTTAGGCGGTGGCGGGGGCAGCTGCCCTGACTCTGGATGGACTGGCAGCTCCCCTAACACGCCAAGCAATTAGCCTGCGATGCCCTGCCGAGGCAAATGCGACGTGATGAATTGAAAACTGTGCGTGGTCACGCTGATCAGTAGTTCAATGTGACGAGTCAAATGGTTTTGCTCAGCATGTTGACGATCTCCCGGGATAGGGTTGGAGAACCGGCTGCAGACAGTACCTATTACCACATCCGGAGCAAACTTTATATAGTAGCCAAGTGATTCGCTTGTTATGCAGCGCTAGCAGATGAACTAGCCCTGCATCTCGGCCATCTCATTACACCGCGACACAAAAAGGATTTTACTCTTGTTATCCACTCATTTGTGATGTGACTTGTACGGCGCAAGCACCAAGGGTATTACTAATACAATAGCTCGTGTGTGTCGCCCAACCAAGTGTCTTACCATACGTACAGTATATATACACACTCTAGGCACCCTAATAAAACACGTATCTAGCAATCCAATTTTCGAATTTTCCACAGTCAATCCAACAGGAAACGAATTATGGCTGATACCAACGGGCTTGTCATAGCATTCTTTTACGAGAGTATCTCCCTCTATCGCTCCCGCGGCTACAGCGAAGAGGATTGTGTCGAGCTTGACAAACAAGAGACTATCGATGCTATTGCAGCTTCAATCCGGAGCAACGGCCATCGGGTTGTGTGTGTAGGTGATATTAAGGAGCTCGTGCAGCGAATGGCCGCGGAAGAACACAAAGAATGGGATTTGGCTTTCTCTATCTCGGAGGGTATGCATGGTGTCGGCCGTGAAGCACAAATACCGGGTTTATTGGAAGCCTACCAGATTCCCCATGTCTTCTCCGATGCAGCTACCTTGGCATTATGTTTAGACAAGGGGAAGACGAAGGTACGCCAGTAGCCGAAGTTAAGAAATTTCTGCAGTTCGCTGACAGAGCAGATGATCCTTGAACAATTTGGGATTCCCACGGCGCCTTTCGCCGTCGTTCCTGCATCCTGGACGAAAGCAGACTGCACCCTTACCCAACTTTTGGAGAAGACAATGCATGGTCAAAAATTAAGCAGCTTCCCACTCTTCATCAAGCCAGCCTGCGAAGGATCCTCTAAAGGCATCTACCCCTCTTCTAAGGTAGATAACCTTACTGAACTCGAGGGGGGTATTCAAATGCTCCAAACCCGCTTTCCTGGAGCAAGTATCCTCATTGAAACCTTTCTCTCAGGTCAAGAGTATACTGTCAGTATTATTGGTACAGGCAAACGTTCTAGAGTCATTGGCACGACTCATATTGACTGGGAGGGACTAAGCAGACAGAAGCAGCAGGCATCAGTTGCAGAGAAGGGGCCTGCGAATCCATCTGACAGCAGCTTCTGGGATGTCAATAACAAAAATGGACCAGATGCGGATGAACCGGAGCGATTTATCAATCGTCGAGATAACCCTGACGTTCAAGCTGTGGAGGATCTGGCTTTACAAGCATGGCGGGCCCTGGAATGTTGCGACGTTGGTCGGGTGGATATTCGGTATGGAGCGGATAATAGGCCATATGTGTTGGAGGTGCGCACAAACTCTTTGGCAACTACCCTATAGCACTAACTAATTCTTGCAGATTAATCCTCTCCCTGGATTGCGCCCGGACTGGTCTATTCTGGCACAGGCAGCACTCCACGAAGGTATCAGCCACAAGGAGCTCATTGGCAAGGTGATTGACAGCGCCCTGGAACGATACCCGATTTTAAAAGCCAAGTGTGATCATTAATACCACTTTTCGTACTTACATGACGATGATATACTCTCTTATACCACGTCCTACGTTCTGATGGGACTACGGACAGACCGCAAAAAAGTAAGCTTGTTTTGTAAAGATCGTCGGTAGTAAAGCCTGGTTTAGCTGCAGTGGCTGGTACATCTTTAAGCTTGTCAAGTACCTGATCATTTGGACACGCTTGGAATTCAAATCACCCTCTTCCTAACTGCTTCAATTAGATCAGTTGTTAGTATTTTTATTACTAAATATAGATTATCTATATTAGATTAATCATTAGTATTTGTTTTAATTTTCAACCAATCAGATTCATTTGACCAATACACCGCTTCTTTTTACTCCGATCGATGCGGGATTGGGGCCCAAGATCTATAATATATCTTGGGCTTTGTTATACCGAAAAGGGTTCCCTTCTTACAGTTTTAATATATTTAGATTTTGGATTTACGGCTCGCGAAGGTAAGGAGAATAAGTCAGGGTCGGGACTTACCATTTTTCCCGTAATATTTGAAAATAAAAATAAAATAAAAATACAGAAAACAGAGGGGTTAAATTCTTGTGGAATGGACAGCTGAATAAAAAATGTGGTGAGCTGAAAAGCAGTAAGACCGGCATCTCCGATAGGCTAAATGTACTGAATGTGGAGAGGGATCTCTTTCCCTCCACATCTGGAGAGTCCAAGAGCCTATTATCAGTGGCGGTTCCGAACACCCACCGCCTTCTGCCAGTAGGTATTCAGCAGCCTAAGGGAATTTTTACTGTACAATATGTATTTACCAGAGGGGTGCCGTTTTCAGCAACTCCACTGTTTGGGTTTAGAGTCTGTCCCATGGTAGTCTAATGTAGTTTAATACTGAATCGGCTGTACGATTGAAGGTGGGCATTGGGTGACTGACCTCCTCACCTTTCCGTAGCTTCCTTAGCCGTGGCACCTAGCCCATCCCCTCGGATAATTTCTTGCCAGCCGGGCGGTCATGTGGGTGTTTGAACCATTCGTCTCAATTGTATCAGATTGAATATTGAGAAACGTGCGAAGCCATCCATACACAAGCGTCGTCTCGCCAACAATCTCGGCCCAGGTACTCGACCGAAACTAGCATAGCTCACGCCCATGGTTCGCGCTCGGCTCTCCATACCGGCTCCCCGCAATCCGCACGGACGCCGACATTTATACGGCATCTGGGTTCAAAGACCATTTGCCGAGCGTCATGGGCTGCGGGCTATGTTTCGTTATCTGGGTGCGGGGAAGTCGTTATGGGGGCGAGCTCATTGATGAGGTCATACCCACAAGCTACCAAGCCCCGGCGAAGGGTAGGCCAACTAGTTTGAGAGCTCATGATGCGTAAGTACTCTTGTAGCAGGCGCCTCGTTCCTCCCGCGCTTGACAGCAAACCAACGCCGGTGATATGCACCGAGACTTCTGGGTCACCCCGAACCCATCGCTCCCTTATGCTGCCCTCGTGGAATTGGTCGATCTTGAAGATAATTGCAGGTCCGTTGCCCGGTGGCCCTTGATCCAGTGCCGTCGGCGAGGCTGGCTTTAGCTTTTCAAAGGTCCATAGAAACAACACAGATATCAGGAGACAGAAAGGATCGTAGCAGGACATGGTACGGGATAACCGAATCTTACCAATTAGAGCCCCCGCATGCGACACACATTCCCTAGAGAGTGCGGGGTTGCCTTGCAGCCAAGTGCGAAGGTAGGATTCTGCACTGGAAATATCGTCTTTCGAAGCATACCATCCAGAGTATGTATACAGGGTTTCCAGGGGTACATGTCTCAGAATGAAAAGGAGATGGAAGAAGGTATGCCTTGCGTTTAAGACACCGTTGCTGAAAGAGGCTATTGAGCTTGAGGGCGTCAGCATTCTGTACCTCCAGTCCAGGCTGCTATAGGACGATTGTTGTGAACATGAATTTCGGTGTTGGGCATCGTCATTAGATTCATGTAGAATGCACGACTGGTTTGCTGCTATAACTCGTCTTTCTTCCACAAATAGCAGAAGGTGCTGGCAGAATTTGGTAAACTCGGATGTCTGCGATGCGCTAGCTGTTGAAGCCCGGGCCATGGAGAAGAGATCTACAAGACTGATTGGCTGTGGTACATCTACAGTCATTTCACGTCTCCATTCATCTGCATTACGCGTCCTCCATAACACGTCAGAAGAGGGAAGTATCTGCTGATAATCCTTTGCCGTGAAGGTCACTGGCATTCCCAAAAAGATGAAGCACCAGCTGTCGACGACTGAAACGAAGATGTATAAGCTTGTGATAACATATGAGAACAAGGGTTTCGCCCTCCAGTCCGATGGTGTACTGACCTAGGTAGCAGTATGCTAATCTCCTTTCCGTCTCAGAACGAATCCACGAACTCCAGCTGTTGCTGGAGGTGGGACCGCTGACTTCTTGACTTAATAATGAACTCTTAGGTTTGGGAGAGGTGAGAAACGGTCGTACTAAAGTTGCGAGCCACGCTCGATGGATTTGCAAGTTGACCACATTATCTTTGAAACCGGTAAACATGAAGTTGACAATAGCAAGCAATGAGCACTGGGCTAATACTATGGTATCGTATTTCCTCGCTTGGAGGCCCTGCAGCTTCATTAGCAGCATTTTCATTGGCGCCGATCCCGGATGATTGGTGGGCAAAGCGTACGTCGAGAGGCAGCGATAACCGCAGGAGCTCTGTGAGCATAGCCAAATACTGCTCCCGTTTGGGCAACTGTGTATACTGGGACCCGACAGATGCGACAGCCAGGACAAGAATCCACGGAGTGTCCTGTTTTTCAAGGACAGATCGGTGAACGAAGCTCAGCTGACAGTCGAAGTATTCATAATACAATTGTATAAACGACTCAAACGCTGCCTGACTAGGAAACGAAAAGTCCATGAAGCGGACATACAACTCACTCTTGAAGAGTTCAAGAATGGCTTGGTAGGACCTATCCAGCGGAACGCTGACATGGCAAAAGTTCTCGGCTATTATTATATCATCGTCCGTCGGATCCATGATTGATGCCCGGCTAGACTGGTGACGATCTTGTTGATTAGGAACGGCTAGTATATCGATATCGTAGTTCTGGACATTTGCCGGGCTGAAGGCTGATGTAAGTGGTCCATATGGTAGCTGGGTGGCTAGGTCGAGAAGAGGCTGTTGGCCGCCCAGACTGCCGTCTTGGAAAACGTTGGCATAGTCAATCAGCCACGGAAAGCCGAAGTCTATATCTGTAGACCTGGGAATCGCGTTACCAGCGGCCGGGATGTCGACCATGTCGTCTGGGCCGCTGGGCGTACAAACTGCGTTGTACTGCAGATCAGGCGGCAATTGGCTCCGGGCGGTGGTATCGTTTCCTATGATATTACGACGAGCGAAATCATTGGCGGCATCTGGGCTCGCCACTGCAGTCTTTGGGCGCTGATCAGAGCCTCGATATACACAATTGCGACCCTTACTCTGGCACCGGTGGCATGGGGTGCCACCACTGCACTTCAGCTTGGTGCGAGAACACGGTAGGCAGGCGGTAGCCCCTCTAGCACGTACAAGAAGCGCCTCGGATCCAGTACCGTGAGTTGTGACATGTCGGGCGAGAGTGTCCCTATATTTCCGCGACGCATGAGGTTTGTCCTTTACTATCCCGAGGGTCAACCCTTAGCTCACCTTCTGGAGAACGAGCGCGAACATAATGGACACGGAAAAGGGCGAATGCCGGAATGGCGGCGAAGGTGACGGTCAAGGTGCTCCCGGCGGGCGAATCGCTGGCGACAGACTTGACACTCAACATCCATTTGCTGAAGAATCTCGGTCAGGGATGAACTACGGGGTACAGAGAAAGTGTGGGGAGTCCGAGAAATAATGTGGGGAAATCGAAGCGACACGTGATGCCGGTCTCTATGCTTGAATTCACACATAACAAGTGCGTTCTGCTTATATTCGACACAAGTACTTCTGGTCTTGCAAAGGATATATTTGGAATTATAGTATACCACTATGCTACTAGTATTGCCATTATTCCTCCCCTCTTTGCCCAAATGCTCATAGAGCATCCCAATATATATCTAAAGCACGCACTACAATGCAGAATATTGAATATAATATTTACCAGGAAGGCTCATTGTTCGACTTCCTAGAAAAAAGGTACACAAGGACCGAAATAATCGGCATGAAGACCGTGTCAAGGATGGCGACTAACTTGCCCAGAATCCCATCAAAGTCAATAGTCTATGATTCGTGGTCAACGATCTGGTCAGGGTATTTATCTCAGCACTTACTGGCATTGAAGTCCCACCGCTCTTTCGCACCCAGCCAAACGCTCGCTGCATCATTTCAGATTCATACTTGGCACATCGCGCCGAAATCTCTTCTGTTGTGGGAGTCTCGCCGCTTGCAGCCATATCATTTAGCTCCAGGAGATACGGCAAGAGCTCTGCGCAATCGTGCATCGCTTGGTTACCCCCCATGCCTCTGTCATTGTACAGGTGTCAGTAACCGACTCTAAGGTATTACCCAGTTAATTCAGTAAAGGTCGTACCGGTTTGGCTGCATTGCGTGGATTGCGTCACCAAGAAGCCACACCCGGGGGTGGCCTTCATGCTGGCTCTTGTTTGATGTAGCCTGGCGACATGCTCTCCAGTCCTTTGCAGGCTGGAAGCTTGCACGTAAAGGAATGGCGTGAATACCGTGTGAATCATCGTCCCCTTGGCCAATACCGATTAAAGATTTGCTGTTGGGTTGGGAGCAAATTCCACCTTGTTAGTTCGGATTGCCATCCAGCTTCGTCTTGAAAAAGGAGGGAGAGAACAGAAAGATGGGAGCTGTTGGACTCACAGTTCGGGCGCCCAGTCATGTATGATATCCTGGCAACATTGAAGGCGATCAGGAATATCTGCAAAGTCTGTATATTCCGTGACGCGGGACTTCGGGACGTTCAAGCCCCAGTAGAACGATGCTTCAGCGTCGTCATATTCCATTCCCTTAGCATTGGGATTGCTCTTGTTATTTTTATTCGGTAAGTATACTATGTTCAGATCATGTTAGTAAGGTGAAGCAGAAGCCAGGGTTAGTTGTCACTCACGGGCGTAGAAAAAAGAAAGCCCATTTGCGAAAATCAGGATGGGTCCCTTCTGTAGCTGCACAGGGAGCATATCTAGTCGATCCTTGGGGAGTCTCCCCTTGGACAGAAATGCCCAGTGGGAATCAAGCTCAATCAAGTTGTTTACTCCGACTGCAGCGTTGACTCGCGAGCTACTTCCGTCGGCACCGATTAGAAGATCACAATCATCTGTTGAGCCGTCCGTGAACGAGACCCTGACCTTCTCTTCCCCGGTGGATGGGTCTGTGATGATTTCGTAAGAAGAGAATGACTTTTGATATCGAGCATTCCCACTCCGCTGCACGGGATCAATAAGTAAATCGCGTAATACCATGCGGTTGATGGCAAAGGATCTGGAATATGTGGGCAATCGGCTCAAATCGAGAACAGGCTTGAACTGAGTGGTGTATAAACACGGCGCGGTAGGCCCCGAAGTTGCTGATTGTCCAAACTTTTGAATAATGGCTTCGGCAAGCTCATCTGTTAAACAAGCCCTGAAGCCCCTTATTGCCGAATCTCCCAAACGAATCTGATAGCCTTCTCGTTTGGAGTGCGGTGAATCTCGTTCGTAGATTGTGAAGGAAACATTGTTGTTCAATAGCCCGTTCGCAAGCAGCGAGCCTGCAAGGCCTGCGCCAATAATGACGACTTTGAATGGCGGGCACTCGCTCATTGCTGGGTTGGAGGGATCTTAGAAGTTATTGGGATAGATATTGTCGACGGCATTCGTGTGAAATGTCGAGATGAGCTCGACTTCTTAAAGCTACAGTCTGTCTGCCTCACTTCGTTTAGTCAATAGATCTCTTCCTGTCCACATATTAGACACTTGGGGCAGAGCTTTCGGATACTAATCGATGCTGATCTTACCCCGTCCTTGGTTTCAATTACATTTGCGGAGAGCCGACGACCATCCTAACAGCCGACGGCGGGGTTTCCGAATACTCTTGGCATCCAACCCTGATATACGTATGTCCTGCCCTAGTTGCTCCAATACGGAGAGCCTTTGCTATAATCATCCTTAGGCTAGCCGCTTAGCAAGTACTCGCTAAACACGGGCAGTCTGTACAATAATAAGCCTAAGAGACCTGTCAATTAGATAACCTAATGTCGCTAGCTTTAGGGCACCGTGATTCCTAAGCGTGGACACCGGCACCCACAAGTCTATACTCTAGGTAACCCTTGAATGTATATGATCAGTACCAAATGAGATACTTCCCTGTCGGCACTCCGCAATTTGGTTCTCGACAAGTAACCCCACATCGTCCGTATACTAAAAACTACACAGCATTCGTTCTACAGACTCAGTCCTGGATCCTCAGCCAGAGCGGTAGTCCCAGTAAAGATGGAGAACAAGGAGACTCTCGAGTACTTCGGTATGTACCTTTAAGTTTGGCACTTGAACAGGCGTCTCACAAACCATGCAGGTGCAACAACCTTCCGCCTCCGAATAGCAGGCCTCACCATCTTCCATGACACATGGCTTGACCGACCTTCATTGCTGCCTCAATTCCTCAACATCAATGACATAACGGATGCAGATTACATCCTGATCTCCCATGCCCACTTCGACCAGTACGTCTCTCACCGCCACGGGGTAACAGCAGACAAAACTACTTAACTGACAATCATCCCGTCCATTGCTTTCATACTGATCTCGCGGCAGTCTTCCTGGCGCCGACGTGATTGCCAAACGCACCGGCGCAACCATCATCGCGAACAGCGAAGCAATCAACCGTCTCCGCGATGCCGGAGTCCCGGACACCCAACTCCTCCCCGTCTCTGGCGGCGAGCGCATCCCCCTTTTTACACGAGAGGTGCGTCTTGCTGCTGCTTCGAGTAACCCTAGTATTCTTCTTCGCCAAGGAGGACCACCCACTGCACCACCTGAGCCGCACCATACGCTTGCGGTAGCAGAAGTGCATATCTGGCCGAGCCTGCACTGCCTCCTCCCAGGCAGCCACGACACGCTTCCCGATGTACTCGATACCGGTGATTCATATGAAGGCGCCGCAACGCCTTTTGATGGAACATTGGATATTACTCGGGGAATGAAGTATGGACTTTTCAAGCTCAGGGAGTTAATCCCCGCTGATATTATTGCGGGTGATGATAAATTGCAATGTTTTATAGAGTGGCTCGAGGATAGAGGGCCCGGGAGAAATGTGATGTCCGCTTGCGATGGGGGTCAGCTTATGTTTCATCTTCTCAGAAGAGGAGGGGTTGATACTTCCGGTGCCGGGATCTGGAGCGGGGGAATTCTGTTCAATGCGCACCTGGGTGCGTACGAGGGCATCGTGAAGACGATACGACCACGGCCTAGTCTCGTTGTGCAGGGGATTG
This sequence comes from Aspergillus sergii, assembly GCA_009193525.1. Lineage (NCBI taxonomy): Eukaryota > Fungi > Ascomycota > Eurotiomycetes > Eurotiales > Aspergillaceae > Aspergillus > Aspergillus sergii. The sequence goes on along the minus strand of ML741851.1, from coordinate 85,021 downwards.
CCGGAAGAGCCAATCTGAATGGCAGACCGTTCAACGGATCTGCTGCAGGTTTTGCGACGGAGTTGATGAGGTGGCTGGGGGAGCCGGAGAGGGTGATTTGGTGTTTGCATGATGAGTGGTGGGTTTTCCCATCCCTTTCTGCTGCGGACTGCACTGACACGATAGACCCTTAGTCTTATTAGGCCATATCGTATTGATACGAGGGCTGCAACCGCGGCGGTGGAATCAGGCACAAGGGCGCGGGTTGTGGATTTAGCATCCGGGGAGCCCTATGTTCTCTCTTAGTAGTATTTAAGATCACTTTAGCGGCATTTTACGCTAGGAATGGATATTGATCAGGTCTCACGCACGAGAAAGCTAGATATTCATTTTCTACATTAGGCTTTGACTCAATCCTGTGCCATCGCTTATGCAGTTCCTCAACCAACAATCGTTCAAGGTGCACTTGTCTACTCGAAACACGGCATTTTAACATTTGTTTCTCCGTCCAGGTCCTTCAAATACTCTCTGGACACAGTAGCCTCCCGCATGATGATCTCAGGGCGAGCCACACTCCGGGGAATGAAGCGGGCACGAAACGCTTCCGGCCGTATGTTTTCCGATTCAGTGAATGCAAAGATATCGAGCTTCTCCTCCTGGCCCTAAACATAATCGTCAGTCGTTCGAACAGCCTCTGGTAATAGAGACAGGGGGTACGCTTACGGTACTGTCCAGTGCAGGCATCATCTTAAACGCCCACAAAAGCCGAGCAAAGGTCAAGAAGAGCCCTTGTTCAGCGAGTTGCTGCCCACTACACTGTCGCCTCCCCCATCCAAACGCACTATGAACCTTTTTGTTCGGAAACGGGCGTCGGTCCCCAAGAAAGCGCTCTGGTCTAAATCGGTCGGGGTCGGGAAAGTCTCGAGGGTTACGGTGGATACTCCACATGTTGCCTGCAATCCACGTCCCCTTGGGGATCGTGTACCCTTGGTAGACATCATCTTGGATGGGGGCGTGCGGGATGCCGCCGAGGATCGTCACTGTCCTCCAGCGGAGACACTCGCTCACCAGGGCCCGGCAATATGGTAGATTCTCCTCGTCGCTCCAATCGGGCATCCGGTCTTCTCCGACGACTCTGTTAATCTCTGCGTAGGCTTCCTGTTGCACATCTGGGAATGCGCACATAGCGAAGATGAAGCTGATTGTCGTACTGGAGGTGGTGTCAACACCACCGCCTATCAGGTTCCCTGTCAGAAATGCGATCTCTTCATCCAATAACTTTCCCTTCTCATGTTCTTGCATCAGTGACGCAGAGAAGTGTAGCTGCGAGGCATTGTGGCTGGTTGCCGCCTCGCGGGATAAAGAAGTAAAGAAACGCGTCATTTTACGGTTATTCCCCAGAATGCGCGAGGCAAGCGGATAGACTAGTCGGGGAAGCCGGAGAAGCAGCGGCAACGATTCCATCAGGAACTGCCCTGGTATTGCGAGGTCGACACCCTCCATAAACTTGAGCGCCATCTGCGCGACAATATCGTCCATTTTATCAACGCGGCGGCCGAACCCGACGCAGGAAACGACGGATACAGAGTAGCGCTCGATAGCCTTGACGAAATTCTCCGGCCGCTGCAGAAGGTCCTGCAACATAACTTTGATCTCGTTGTCCTGGATTGGGCGATGGGCGCGCACGGCCTGGGAGCCTACAACGTTATGCGTGAGGCGGCGGTGATGCCGCCAGGTATCTCCATAAGGCAGCACGGCCTGATCGCGGTGTGTGGCGCTACGAGAGTCTCCCAGCATGACCATTCGTGGTCGGGACGAGTAGATGTGAGATCGTTTGTCAAGCAGTTCGGAAATTGCCCAGGCATCATGGAAGAAAACCATCGGCTGATGCCCACGCCAGAGGGTGATTAGGGCACGTTCATGTCGCCGGGATAGCTCATCAAGCCAGAGCCAGGGACGAGGAAGCTTGATTTGATAGTGGTTACCGATCAATGGCCAAGGAAATGGGCCGGGTGGGAGGCTTTTACGGAGGCGGAGAATGCGAATATAGTCCATGAGTACATAGCAAACGGCCAAGAAGAGAATAGATAGAAGTGTTCCTGGAAGTAGGTATAGAATACGCGTGGTTGTGCTGCCAAGTGTTACCCAGACAAAGGCCATGTTGAATGCTCATAGACAGGCCAATACTATGACTAGAGAGTACAGACAGTGTGTCCGCTGGTGCTTCCACCCTAGCCTTTCCCCATATATAGTGGGCCACTGCTGACGACTCCAAGCCGAATGATTATACTTCAACTATGTCTCGATCCAGTATCTACCCCTCTTAGCTCGTCTACTATCTTTCTCGGCCGAATCCATACCCCCTCAGATCAGCAACATGTTGGGGCTTGCGGGTTGATCCGAATGGCGTCGGCTCCCCGCAATCCAGGTGCCGGGTGGGTTATTTCCAATCACAGATCGTCAGCTCCGTGAAAGGCTGGATAAGAGACCTTTTGTCTGAGGTATCGACTATTGCCAAGGGTGGGGATTCTAGTTTCCCCGGGTTGGGTTTGGGAAGAGATTTAAACTGGGGAGTAGAAAGCACCAAGTGTTTCCTCACCCTCCTATACACAAGGGCTGAGCCAAAGGTGATCGGCACCATCAATATGAATATCATTCACAAGCCTATTACCTCTTTGAATGCTCCCCAGACTCGTAACAGCGGCCTAGAGCCAGGTGTCACTATCCCTCCCAGAGGATTCCAAAAAGCGGACGGCTGTCGCCCTTTACAGGTCGACACTATTTGGGAGAAAGATATCATCATCCCACTTAGAGATGGAACACAGCTAAGGGGAGATATATTCCGACCGCAGCACCACGCCGAGAGGATCCCAATTCTACTTGTCTGGAGCCCCTACGGAAAGACAGGGACGGGTGAGTTAAGCTTCTTCCAGCTTCTTTGAAGGCACCAGAGCTTCTAACACTTGCCTCCCATAGGAATGTTCAGTTTGGATATGATTCAGGGCCGTGATGGTATTCCCGTAGACATGCTCAGCGGATTTGAATGCTTCGAAGGACCCGATCCGGCGGAGTGGAACTCTTATGGCTATGCCATTGCGCAGGTGGACGCGAGAGGTACCTTCCACTCAGAGGGTAATCATATGTAGCATCACCCATACCCCATCAGAACCACTACGTTTCTCTGGAATTGATATACCTGACATAGTTCAAATAGATGGCACGGAACAGCCGAAGGCCGTGATGGATATGACACGGTCGAATTCCTAGGCAACCTTGACTGGAGCAACGGACACGTTGCCCTAATTGGCAACTCGTGGCTTGCCACTGCGCAGTGGTTCATCGCCGCCGAGCGCCCTCCACATCTGTCCTGCATACTACCATTGGAAGGGCTGAGTGACGTCTATCGGGAGACGCTGTGCCGTGGCGGGGTCCCATATACCCCGTTTTGGGAATTTTTAAGAGATAATGGGCTTTATGGTAGGGTGTTCCTGAGAGAGTAGAGACTCTTTGCTTATAAGCCTAGGGAGCAACGAACAAGAAGACGTCATCGCGATGATCCAGAAGCACCCGCTCATGAACGAGTACTGGGAGGATAAGAGGGCTAAGGCACACCTTATCCAAGTGCCGGCTTATATTCTCGCCAGTATGTCGACGGGTCTCCACACCGTTGGGTCGACAAGATGCTACGAGGATATTCCCCATGAAAATAAATGGTTGGTGGATAATAATTCGATTGCGTAGGCGCAGACTGACCAAGGGCATCCTTTCGTCTGTAGGCTTCGAGTTACTGGGACGCAAGAGTGGCACGATCTCTACCAGCCGGAGGCGATTGCTGATATGAAGCGTTTCCTCGATCATTATACAAAGGGGATCCAAAATGACTGGAAAGCAACCCCAAGAGCTCGGGTCTCGGTTCTTAGGTTCAATCAGGTACTCACATCATACTCTCTTCTCCCTTTAGCACACAAACAATGACGACTGACTTGTTCACTTGTTCTAGAGCCCCCTGATTAACGTCCCATTCTCGAACTGGCCTCCGCCTAGCATCATGTACGAAAAGTATTATCTAACTAACGGGGGTCAACTATCGCAAGTCCCCACGGAGGGGATCAGCGGATCAGTCTCGTACCAGAGCGACGCACCCGCCCTGCAAATCGACAACGATTCCGAAGAAGCCAGTTTCAATTTTACTTTCGCTGAGAGAACAACAATGATTGGTCCCACGAAGGCACTTCTCTACATGTCGTGTCCGGACCACGACGACCTTGATGTATTCATCCAGCTGCGCAAGGTCGATCGTCGCCAGAAGATCCTCCAGAATATCAATATACCCCTACACCATCTAGGCCTAGAGTCCGAGGAAGAGGTCGAGAGTATCAACACGCTCAAGTACCTCGGACCTACAGGTGTGCTGAGGGCGAGTCACCGGGCCCTGGACATTTCTCTTTCGAAGCCGCATTGGCCTGCGCATGACCATTCGCGTGTGTCGCCTGTTCCGCCTGGGTCTATCGTGCGGTTAGAAATTGGATTGTGGCCGGCCGCTATACAGTTTGAAGCCGGGGAGGGCTTTATGTTCAAGGTTGCTGGGCACCACATGACTCTGGCTGAATTCGTGCCGCTTCGTGGTCGGTTTGAGAATGGTAATAGAGGGAGGCATTATGTGCACTTTGGTGGAGACTTTCCAAGCCATATTATGATTCCGACTGTTCCCCTGTAGTACGTTTAATAACACGATTCCATCATGCCATGGTACACGGGTCCAACTTATTGACTGTATTTTGTTTCTACTTTTGAACATTCAAGGTCCATACTAGTCTGCCTACATCGAGGTGCAAAGGGCTTTCCAGGCAGGTCATCCCCTCGCTAGATGGAGGAAATAATAAATACAGTAATACTTACTGAATAAAACACCTATCATAGTTATATTCCTTCAGAACAAGGTAACAGGTACATACGACCATAGGGTGTGGAGAACAGGGCTTCCTGTCCACTCAGCTGTACTTAAGGTATATATTACGCGTGGTTGGTAAGTAAAATAGTCTTTAGGCTTCTTCACGGCCCATCCCGGCCCATCCCGGCCCAAGCCTATGATGGGTTGGGTTTTAGATCTAGGTCTAGGGCCTATAATGGGCCTTGGGCCTGTTATAATAGTGTATAATAGATTATAGATCTTTAATTAAATCCTAAATAATACAATATAAGATTACTCTATTAATATATATTTTATATAATATTTATGTCAGGGAAGGATCTACACGAAGCGAGGTGACCAGCGAGCGACGCTCTCAGGACTGGATAACAATTGCCTGGAGCAGGAGGTCGCAGGTCAGTCAGTAGGTATCCACCTAGTCAATACTGTGTTTTGGCTGGTGCGGAAGGACTAATATAGTTCACACTTAAAAGTATTTTAGTTTTCAACTATGGACCATGGATTATTATCAAAATTACCAAGGAACTACGGGATGAAGATCTATGTTTAACTCACCCACCAGATCTGAAACTTTCAAATTCAGGCTACATAATACTTGGTACCGCTGCTAATTCTCTTGATTAGGCCCGGCATTTAAAAGTTAAGCATTTTCAAAAATGCTTCAGCTAGGTCCCCGAGTATGCGTACCATAGCTTTTATGTGTCTCTTGGGTCAGAAAGCTTGGGGAATAACATATATTGATATACATCGCTATCGCTTTCTCCTTTCATGACCTTAATATACTCCTCGTTGTCCCTCGGTAAAACAGTTCAACTCGTCATCTTTATAATATGCGGACTGTTCATTAAGTGACTATTAAAATAAAAGTCGGCCGTGGAAGCGTCATTGTCATAATAATTCTAGTGACAGGGGGTCATACACGTTTAATTTTTAATTATAAACTCAAAGGATTCTAAACTGGAACTAACATTTACATTAACTAAATGAAGGCTGATTCCCCATGTCTGTTCAATACGCCTAGGCATATGCAAAGGTTGAATCCCAGATCCTAAGATGAGACACCATATCTCCTGTTTGGATCTTAACGGACCCTTATAAGCCGCTACTGCTCTAAATCTTTCTAGGCGGTACAGCTCCTTGCAGATTTTGCAACTCATTAGTCAGGTGTTATCTTAGAAACTGACCAAATCAGCAGGAGGTCATTAAATTAATAGGAAGCTCAGTGTCAGCCAGGAAGAATGTGTGCTCTATTGACATAATCTGACAATCTCAATCTTAAATTTACATGTCACCTAGTCTGGGGAATTTGTGTACATATCGATCTTACAGTATGAAATGTTGCAAATAAACGAGTGCGAGAAAGGCCCAACTCCTTGGCCAGTGGGCATTTACATTAATACATTATCACCGGCAGCTCTGTTAGCATTGGATGTTGTTGAAGCAGATAAAGTGCTTGTCAGGGGGTTAGCTGTAGATGTTGGAACCGCAGTGATCGGATTGTCCCCGGTGTTGGAGGGGAGGAAGATGTGGACGCCCCCGGCTTTAATGTTTAGTTAGCAGTATATACCATTGAGCAGATGAAGAAAGGTAGGCTCTGACTTGCTGTGATGGTGAGGTTGTCGTACTGACAACCGTGGGCGTCTGTGTCGAGACGTCAGACCCACATTGCTGGTTGATAAATAGCGTGGAAGATAGACGGTATGTCCCAGGCATGATGCGCCATAAATCTCGCACAGGGACGCCTGCGATACAGCGTCCTCCTGACAGACACATGAATAATACTCAGATGCTGTAGTACCGCTGTAAGATGAAGAACATTGGCCTGTTAGGAATTGCAGACTCTGACAGGCAGATATTGCAGTACTTGTGCAGCTAGGGTCGCTATAGCTGCCAGATGTGTATGCTGAGAGGATAGGGATAGTGAGAGTATAGGTGATATCTGGGCGGCAGGTCTTGAGCAACTGTGTTCGCGGGTCATCAAAATAGTGATCATTATTGGGGCTCCTTGCGCACACGCGGGATTCGCTTTCGCAGCTATATGAATTATATAAAAGTGATAGAGAGAATACTCAATTCAGTGCGTGAACGTCCGATGGAAATGTCTCGACTGCTTGGAATTTTTTCAGCCCACAGCCGCAGTATCCCCACCGCAAAGGCTACGTAACGTCAAAGTCTGCAGTATCTTTTGAACAGCACCGTGCTAATTTGTCCGTGTATCTTTGTCCTTTTTGTTGGTTGGTTGCTTGTGTATTCGTGATTCTGATTAATGGATATTTTGCTCTTCACTCAGTGTAGTATTCTAGTTAGTTTTCTTCACGGCCACTTCGGCCCAAGCCCAGGTTGGTTGGGGGCTGATCCTTAATGCGCAAAAGCTGAGGGGATGTGGAAGATACGCAATCTTGAATTATTATAAAGGTTTGTACGTATACTTCTAATCATAACTAGTAGATTGCTTACTATCTTCTATGCTACTTTCCCAAGATTACTGAAAAACAAAAGGCTAGACCACTTCTGTTTAGTGTCTATAGAATATCGAAGAGTACCCTTTTCGCTGACCACACTCACAACTACAGTCAAAATACACATTATGGCATTTTGTTTGTTTAATAAAAACCGAGCCAATAGGGACCAGATCGTAAGAGTATCGCATAGAAAACATCCCAACGGGGTCCAATCACCTGGGTAGTTGAGTTGCGTATATTCAGTAGATATCATAGCCATGCGAGACCAGGCATGAAGAGAAAAGCTTCGATTCTTTCATGCCCGCCAATCGTACTTTTCAAAATATACCACGTTAAAAAACCAAGAAAAGAAAAACATACAACAGGAGGGATTCGCTGGTGGTCACCCACCCAACTACTAACCTCCCGGCGTGTGGCTTAAGTACGGCTGAGCGGACGGGAAGCCCTGTTCTCCACACCCTATGGTCGTATGTACTGGTTTTCTATTTTTACAGGGTTATATAGGGTAGGAATAATAACTTAAGGGCAGAAACTGCCATAAATATCGTACATTCAGGCTTCTATGTACAAGCAGTATAACCCTACCATTAGTTATTTCAAATACTAATACGAGAGTGAAGTAAATTTGCCCTCAGCGACAGCATAACACAAAGACCATGGGGAGACTAGGATAGTCCGATGTGGACGAAGTATAGTTTCTCTCATGCGTTGGTGCCTGCGGAATTGCTGGTGAATTAGTTGCTGGGTTTTGTTTGGAAGAGCCTTTTCTTTTTTTTTTTTTATTCCAACAAGCAATTAGATTCTAGTTGACAGATTCCACGGTAGGAATGAGGGTTCTCCCCAGAGTTGGAATTCCTTTTCACCCGTACGTTCAGCAAGAGGGTTGGTACAAACCCTTTCCCCACCCCACCTCCCTAACACTAGACTGCCTCGTAGGCGACCAGGTCCTCTACCATTCCTTGGATTATATTTATTGAATGACATCTGTGGGCCGATAATCCTCCTGAACAGAACACTTGTGAGAATTCGGAAATGAAAGGATCTAGCGGAATCTTTTGCCGGCAGGGGTTGGCTACCGGAGAGTGGTCAATTTAGCATGCAGTAGGAAATTATGTAGCCAGAGTACAAAGCGATTCCAAGAGGCGTATATGCAACCGAACCGCTCGTAGAGAGAGAAGTGACAGAATATCATTTGTCTCTTTAAATGCCTTCACCAGTGTGCGTGGCCTTCAAGTTCGAGACTTTTACAGCCTTGGTAGAGCATATTGGTGCCACCTGGACTATTCCAAGGATCTACACACTTTCTTTCAATCGAGGTCTAGGCGCCAGCGCGTTTAATGATCTTTCATGATGTGGGACACGGGTAGCCGATGGACTTTAGAATAGAGTGTTCATCGATTAAGTTTACACCAACCATATTATTAGGGCCTCTCCTCTGTAGTTTCGATCGATCGCGTTACTCTCATTCGCTGCGTCATAATCTTATAGATCCATACTTACGAAGGCATGGACAAAGTGGCCTGATGTGATGCGAGTGGCGTGATAGAGCGTCGCAAGGGTCATTAAGCTCTCCTAGAGTTCAAATACAAAGTTTTAAACCTCCCACAGCTACGTAATTGACATATTCTTCCAACTATATCATAGTTCAAGCTTCTTCCACTGATCCACACCAGGCACCAGAGTACATTCCACTAGTCAAATACTCCTTCCACGAACGATCTGATTAGGGAAGTGAACTATTGGCAAGCCAAAAATAATGGCGGTCAAACAAGGAAATTTGATTTCTCTTTTTATTTTACTGACATTGGGCTTACCTTGGATTACCACAGCTGCCGAATGCACCCAGAGTGATATTTCCAATCTCTCAGTGTCGGGTTGTACTTGTCCATCATCTTTTCATGCCTGCTCAAACACCTGCCCCCTTGGTAATGGATGTGGGCAAAACTCAAACCTAGTCGATAAGTGTGATGTGGGCTGTACAGATGGCAACAAGGGCTGTGAGACCTGCAATTTATACTTTGGTGGCCTGTGTCGGTGCTTACGGGACGGTGACTGCTTTCACGATTTGTCTACTGGTTCTTGGACGCTGCTCCATTCCAAAACATTAATTACCACCCCACATCTTCTGCCGGGGATCTTGGACCTAGGCCCAGACAATAATGGCTGGAGACTAGGACAAATCACGCTATTGACGGGGCAATTTTCCAGCTGGGACGATGGAACTCTAGCGATGAACTCAGTCACCTCAAGGACGGAAGAGCAGATTCATATCCATGTGTGCGATAGGCCGACAAGCGTCCTGCGAAAATATCTTGAACAGAAAAATGCAGTACACTATAGCAGTCTTACGCCGATGGATTTCGACCAGCTTGGTTTCCAAAAGGACAGCGTACATTGTCAGGCAGCGAAGACAAAGGACTTTGACATGGCAAAACTTGTATCGGACTATTTGAACACCTTGGGCGCAGGTTGTGCTAAGTACCATGCAGGAGCTGGACTTATCACGGATAAATATGGTAATACATGGGGGTGCGTCACCACACAAGGATCCGCAGAATTTCTTTTTTGTATGAATTAGTACTTCGAAGTGCCGACAGGAGAAAGGTTATCATGTGTTATCAGCTTTCATCTAATAGGACTTTCTACTCTAAAAGTGCTTTCATAAAGTGTGCGCTGTGAAATAAGTTATACCTCCACACCGAGCTGGGAATCACCGTCACGAAGGATACGGCTATGATGTAGGAGATGCTCTCTATCCTCGGCTCGCACGATCTGAGTGCCATGCGGGAGATCATAGGTATGCCCAAAGATGTCGTAGGATTCTCCCATTGTGCTACTGTCGGGTCCCCTTTTTGGAGGTAAACCTTTCACTTCCCTGATGAATCACTGTCTTAGCTAAACTAACGATGATAGTGCAATTTCCAATACCCTAATTTCGCGGTCGCATACGAGTCCGGTGTCGATCAGGTCGCAAGAGTCGGCGCCTCAATAGAGATTTTTGGTGACACCAAGACCGTCAAGGTGTGCATCGATTCCCCGTTCATCAAACGCTTGCCAACAACAATGGTACTCAAGGAGGTTTCACCGGACGGGTCATATAGAGAGTCCACCACTCGGCGGACATGCAAGGATCCTTTCATGCTTGAGTTGAAAGAGGTGTACCAATGGTTCGTGGAGGGGAAGATCGCAAAGACCACTCCGTCTGATGCTAGACAAGACCTTGAGATCTTGGGCATGCTTATGAAAGCTACAACGGCATGAAATACCTAACATCTTCCAAGGGAAACTAGACAATGTAAATCACAAGTAAAGAAAGGTCAAGAAGAGGTCAATAACTCTAGGGTTGCAAAAGGGTAAGTTGGCTGCTCCCAACAAAGGGCAAAAAAAAAAAAAAAAAAAAAGAAAGAAAGAAAGAAAGAAAGGGTAGCATTATTCAACACTCTGTCGGAAAGGGAAGCCTTTGTTCCCGACCTTCTGCCACAGATGCAGAAAGACCAGGAGCAATCAAGGAACGGTGTGGATCTCACAACGGAGGCGAGTGTAACGAGAATGTGACGCAGAAGGCAAACGTCGAGACTTGCAATATGGCTCTTCCCTCTTGCTCTCAAAGAAGGATTAGGTATTGATTTACTCGGTATAACACAACAATCGGCCAACCCAACTGAAGTCTATTAGCACACTTTAGATTACCTGATTGGCCTCGGTGGATAGCTTGGTATGGGAATTAAAATTGGTTCTTATGATTAAGATTTTGTAAACTGGATTATGTATTTGCATTTAAGGGTCACATTGAAACGAATAGTTTGCCATAAACGTACGTACTCCCCCATTCCTTGGCCTTCGAAACATCCCTACCCTTTCCAGGTGTTACTTGATAGACGCGATCGCCTAGAACATTCCCACAAATGTGTGGTAATGCCTTAGCAATAGCTATTGAAATGGGTATTTGGTTCGAAACAGTTCCCCCTTGCTACATCATATCAAACAAGCGCAGTATCTGACGGGGAACATACCAATAATCACTCTAACGGTAACGATAGTATGGTATTCCTATCAGCTAAATAAAACAGTACCTGGGCTGCAAAGACCGGTATATTATTTCTTTACTATTAGGATTGTCCGCTGGCTGAACAAGTACACCAGATACCTTGTTCGAATACCCTGGCTCAATGCCCGTGCAGCCACCAGACAGTAAAGTCGATTCTGTAACAAGTATCCTTGCACACCGGTCAACTCAAGAGGGTGGCTTAAAGTTTCTTTGCCTCAAAGTAGAATGGCTTTCCTACTCCGAGTTGAAACGGCGTGCTCCGCGGCTGCTCACTCACTCTGTCCATTATGTCAGCTTCCAAAATAGTCCCAGAGTACGTAAACGACGGGCCGTTTCGGAAGTACCCTTAATATCAATGATGGTTGACATCAGATTGATAAATACAAAAGCATTAGTTAGCAGCTCCAGCCAGAGAGCGCAGACATATTGAAGTAAACTCAAGTAACAGAATGCTAAAGCTGAGAAGAGATAGTAGATCTCTGGGACTCGCCCGGAATCTGGATGGGAGTGAATAATATTAACTTGGGAGACTGTGGTATAATTATCCTATCATGTTTAAACAGCTTAACTATTTAGCTTTTACTAACTGGTGGGAAAGGTGGTGAAGTATAGCTGTTAAGAGACTGGGTGTTTAACCTAATGGGATTATTTATTAATAAGAGAGCTGGCAGCGATAATAGTCTAGGTAAATATAGATAGATATAGCTGTATATTCTGGTCTATTACTATAGGATAGTAGATATAGCAAATTATTACCGCCCTTTGAAATATATCTATACTAAGTACGTCATGACTTGGTATTATTACCTCTACTTATTCTACAGAGATATATAGTGATCTATTGACCGTGCAGAAGCCACACGCTGGGAGGTTAGTGGTTAGGTGGGTGACCACCAGCGAATCCCTCCTGTTGTATGTTTTTCTATTTTTGTGGTGTATTCTTGCCATGGTTAATTTGTGGTGCTTAGCATTTAGGCAAAGAATATTCAGGTTCTTGCACAGGGTCCTGAAAGACTAAAAGTGGTGAGATACCCACAACTAATCTTGACTGTAGAATTATACTAATGCTTGGTGTATGTCTGTCTTTTATTTATATCCTATAGCCTGTGCTAGAAGTTACTACCCCATCCTTAAACACATTCCACAGTAATTCAATAAACACTACACTTCCCAATTCTTCACAAGGTATGCTGAGTCCAAGGAAAGACGATGTGGCAAGGAAGAAAGGAATACTGTGAAATCCAAAACCTCTATAGCTATATACGTAATGTAGGATAACCCAATGATATGTGAGCTCTTACACATCTACCAAATAACCAGCGTGATTTGCATCTAAGGCTTTGCGCCGCATTCTCGGCTCTTGAAAAGAGTAGCAGTATCGAGGACAGTCCCGTTGGAACTGCTGATAAACTCATGGGTGAGGTGCGTGCAGTTGTGGAAAGTCAGCTTGCTCCAACCATACGCTGTGTCGAATGCCGCGCGTGAGTAAGGCTGGAGGGGATAGGTTAAGGAATCCAGTCCATCGTAGTGACCAGCAGCACCGTTGGTAATATACCATGGGGCGCTGGGATTGTTCAGGCCGTTAGGGTCAGCATTGAAAGTCCTGATTGGTGCATTTCGCTCGTATAAGTGCGTGTGACCGGATAGCACCAGGTCAACACCATGCTTCAGAAAGATTGGCTCGAAAACCTTACGACAGTCCTCGCAGACTGTGCCGCTCTGATTCTTGGCGCTGATGTACCAGGGACGGTGACCGGCTGCGACTATTAGTTAGTACTGATATCGTAGGTCCATATCAATAGATCTTTCCCTTTCTTTGCAGAGGAGGCTATGAGGATAGGACATTATAAAACGTACCAGCAATAATCCATGGGGTCTTGTTTCGATCCACAGAGCTCAAATCCTTCTCAAGCCATTTGAGCTGGGCGTCGCGAAGCGTGCTAAATGGGCCGCTTTCCTCACCCTCGCTTCCTCCAATTTCATCCGGACCGATGAAACCGTGCCCGAGGTCAGTTTCCGTGTCGAATTGAATGTAATGCACCATACCACTGTCGAAGGAATACCAGAAGTTGCCCACACCCCCCGATTGGGGACTGGGCATGCGGAAGTGGTTACGATAGCCGGTGAAATTGGTTTGACCGGGCATACAGATGGAGACATTGTAAGAGATGTGATGCGCTGAGTCGCTTGTACCACCGTTATCACCTAAAACTCGTTAGACCGCGTCCGTTGATGGCTGCTTATTTTTGCGAGTGGATGAATCTTACAGTTGGCCTCGTGATTGCCAGGGCCCACCATATATGGCTTCTTTGAAGTGATGGCGGACATTTCATCATAGTATTGGTTCAGTAAGGATTCGTAGACTTTGTATCCATCAGCAATGGTTGTATTAGGAAGAAACCCTTGGATTTCCTCCTTGAGCCAATAGTCGGCGTAGGCAATGTCGCCCGCTGCATTAGGAACATGGTCAATATGTAATCCGCGTGCATCTTGATATAAGAATGAAAACATACGGTGCCATAAGAAGTCCGTGTTTGCTCCCTGCGCTTGGAGAGACTGCATGGTATTGTTGTCCCCAGGCTTCAAAGGGTGGCCTGCGCCTTTGCCGACATGGGTGGTTAGGCCTTCAGGGCCCATCACTCCCATGTCAATTGCTACCGCGACCGAATATGGAGTCTGATCCCCCACAGGGCGACTGGCCATGAAAGAGTATGGCTCGGTAGCATTGCTATGTTCAGGCAGGTAGTAGTACACAGTGCCTGGCTCTAGATCCAGCAACGGAACATGGTTGTTGTAGGTCAAGGATGTTTCATAAGTGACTGAGACATCAGAAGAGGCCTCCTGATCCAACTCGTTGGGCTTGCGACCGTAGCGAACCGTGGGCTTGCTCAACTGAGCATAAGTGTTCCAACTAACCATCATACCCTTTTCTCCGGCATAAGCCAAGCGCAGTTGCCTAGGAAGAAAATCATGCTGGGGTTTCGCAAATGATATTGATGTGAAGAGTAGCGACGCAGGCAGGACGGCCGACAGGCCCAGAAAACGAACCATGTTGAGCAAAACAGTTTGATTGTTTAAAGATGCTGTCTAATGTCACAAATACGGCAGGGGGTTTATATAGGGGGCTTTTATTGACGCACAGACTTGGCGAGGTTTTATTTAGCTATGGTCCTATGGATAAGCTCGACGCTAGAGTGCTTGTTTCCGCTAGACATCTGGACCCTGCCGCACGTGGACCGGGTTTGCCCTGTTATAGGCGCCCACTCCCAATTTGGTCCCCCTTTGCCACGGAACATATACATTACGATCGACTTCAAGCAACAAAGAAATGACAGAGGGATTGGTGGGGGCAAATAGCACGAACTGAATGAAGCACAAGGAGTTTTGTACAAGCTACTATATCGCACGCAACGGTCCTCAAAATTCAGGAAGTCTATTAGCACGATCAGCGTTGGCTTTCTTGTCAAGGAGCATTTTGACAATCTCCTGGGATCCATTCTCGGTCGCTCGGGATAACGCAGTCCTTCTTCCTCGTTCTTTCTTGTTGGTGTTAGCCTCTTTGTCCAGGACCATTCCCACAATCATTCCATGAGCATTGATAGGACTCGCGTTTTTCTCGGTTTTCCAATCAAGTTCCTCTCGCGCATGGGATCTCCACTGCTCAGCAGCGTAGACAACGAGAGGAGCACCCGCTAGTAGCTCCTTCAGGCTGTCCTCACTATTGGGGCTGTGGCCTAATGTCAACAATGATTCGAGGCAGGTTGTTGCAATACCTGGAGCATCCCTGAGCCAGTCCTTTTGCTTTTTTCTCAAGGTATACTTGAGCAGTTAAATGGATTAGGCGGACCGTTCATGAGCGCTGGTTTATATCGACCAGGCCTTCACAAAAGTCATCTGGAGTCCTCGCGGCTGTTCCTTTTCCACAACTCAGAGCCAAACCCCCTCTAATTCTTCAACGGTCAGATAGCGGAACGCCGAAGTGAGCCAGTACAGAATTTGTCTCGCAACCTCTAGTTGCCTTTTAGGTTTCCTCTTAATCTTTTCCACGGTGTCCTCAAATGCTTTGTCCAGGTTATCCGGCAGCTCATTCATCCAGGTAACGAGTTCGTCCTTCGCGTCCGACGTAGCGTATCCATATGCAGTTTCACTAGAAGAAATCTACAAAGTCCAGGTTAGTCCTGCACACCATGATAAATATGGTAATACTGACATTCCATCACTCCTCCTGATCACAGTATTCACAATGTGACCTTTCTCTTGATCTGATAGTCCTCCACTGTCGAGCGAGATGTCAACCTTGATCCGGCTATCCCCATATGATTTTAAGTCTTCTTCAGAGGGATGGATCTCCACGGTTGTCTACGTGGGGAACAAGTCTTGAAGGCGTCTCTGCGGCCGGGAGGTGGCCAGGAGGTTCACTGTTGGCTCTATCGAGCGAAGTCTGTTGAGTTCTTCCACAAACTCTTCACGAGTTTCGTCCCCAATTCATCCAGGGCATCAATGAGAACCGGAGCGATGGGAATCTGAACATCATTTGGGAAGCCACGATCGCCGCAGATGTCGTTCCATATACTTCCGAGGCTAGACAGGCAATGACGATATTGTGAGAACCCATCGTACCAAGGGCGTAAGTGTTGTGATCACTTAGAGAGCTCGACAGATCTGGGTGAACTTCGTCTAGCATTGCTTTGGCTGCAGCCATTTTTAATGGAAGAGCACAAATCCATCCAACCGTGTAGTCGTTATTCGACAATGGTGCCTTCATAGTACCCATCTGGTAGGTAACTGGAGCGTTTTACCTGGTGCTATTGAGGTGACACTTGGAGTCACTTGGATTGTCTTTGGTGATGAGCAGGGAGTCGCCGTACGAGAATCTGATAGATATTTTTCTCCTGTTACTGAGTATAATGGTCAAACTAGACGAGTGGCGAAGACTTATATAAAGAATTCTTAGTTTCTCTGTATTTCGTTGTTCTTCTAGGTTTCAAGTTCCGTGTACAGCTCAGGCAGATCTGAAGAAATGCCCTTCCGTTGTGCGGGTCAGCCTTGTCCGTCGATGAGGGGAAGACACGCTTTAGTGGGGATCTACTGCTACCCAATGTACTCTGAGTGGATAATTCGGTCGTTACTTGGAGGCAACCCGGCAGGAATGCAGATGTGATGCATGTCGTAAATATTTTCAAATATTAGTGGTTACTCAACTAGATTCCTGAACTAATGAGTAGATCGGGTGGTCTTATATATCTGTAACCATGAACATATAGTGGGAATGCGTATAAGATGCAAGTCTTGGCTTTGATAATTTATATAGTAACGAGCTAACCAGACAGACGCGAGCTTTTAACGACAGCTTTCCATGACCTTATATATTGGTGGCAGATATATCCACGAAAATATGACAGACAAGGGCATATATGTATTATACCCAACCCACCCGCAAGCGCTCAATAATCACTCACATCTATGCTCTACTATGCCAGCCCTAGAGTTCATCAAGAGAGCGACTATTAACCCATAAAGACATTATAATAGTGTTAGTTCAATAAGCCATGTGAAGAACCACCAATATTACCCACCCAAGACCTCCGCAAATATGAGAATGAGAATCATGCCCACATAAAGTCGAGGCTGCTGCGCCGTTCCCCTCACACCGGCATCGCCCACAATTCCGATAGCGAATCTATTATCAAAGTCAGATAAAATCTGAATATATGAAGTAACCCTTTGACAATTCCTTCTTACCCAGCAGCTAGCCCGGCGAGCCCAACTGCGAGCCCTGCACCCATTTGTACAATGCTGGTGTAGAGGGTGATCTTCTGAGCGAGGTTGTTTGCGAGTAATACAGACACGGCAAGTCCGTAAATACCGAGGATTCCGGCCATGACAACGGGGACGATATCTAAGTATTATTGGTTAGTACACGGCGATCGCCGTGTGATCTGCGGAATTTTATATTTACACAAAAATCAGATATATATGCGTGGTAAAGAGATGTTCACATACTCTTTACAATTAGATCCGGCCTTAGGACTCCCATTGAGCAAATTCCAACACCAGCCTTTGCAGTGCCATACGCGGCACCGAAGGAAGTCAAGACAATAGCACTCGTGCATCCTACGGCACCAAAGAAAGGCTGAGATTCAGATTAATCACTCACTTTCATCCATATATCTTGATCCCTGGGCAAAGGGACGTCAGACGTACTGCGTAGACCGGGCTGCGCGTGCTTATGTTAGCATATTATAGAAGATTATATTATAGCTATGGATATTAACGAATACTTACCAAAACTCTGAAACCATGATAACTTGCTGTTACTTGTCCCAATGTCGCAAGAGACTGCAGAAGCTGAAATCGTTCTCCAGTTCAAGATGGAATAATAAGAAACAAAAAGATTAATCTAAGAGACGTGCTGGCGATCAAGTGGGCGTTTGCTTCTCTACCACTTTTATACCCTGTCCGGCAGTACATTGGCGATGGAATGACGAACTTAGGCAGCAATGAATGGACGACCCAGTCGCCGAGACTTAAGACGACAAAAGTACCACGTGCGAGCTGGTTCGGATCTTTCCGGCAATAATTCGAACGTGGATATGTTAATGGAAACGCCATTAGTCCACTTCGAGTGCAGTCTCAAGGTGCCTGGATAATAGAAGGACTATTATCCATTGCATTATATCCGCTGGCCTTTCTTGTACAAGCCTTTCTCGGCACTGTTCCTCAGAGGCTCGAGCCACGCGCAAGGGTTAACAAACCTAGGATGGCTCGATTAAGCTTCATGGGCTGTGTTAGGGTTAACAACGTCTTTTGTTTCCATGAGCTTTCCCTGTCACCGGAAGTTATGCTACTGGAGTGTCATGAGGAACCTAATTGAGAGGTATTGTATCACACATACCAAGTTTCCTTTCACAACCTTAACAATTGAGCCACGAGGTAGAATGAACCCACAGACTTAGGTCCAAGTTATCGTCCTTTGCGCGGACTGTAGCAAATAGCGAGGGTTTGTCATAGTAGCCGGAGCAGCCTTGTGAGTTAATGCTTGAACACAAAATGCGGAAGCCTGGTCAGAGAATGCACTGTCTCGGGACATCATCTAAAATGATCAGTTCACCTCTTTGTTAGTATTCATTTATTCTCGGAGGGACTTGCAGGGAACAGCCTGAGACTAGCCAGGTTGGTTGTAGATGAGCCTCATGCATGACCGTTCACGGTGGGACGGGACCTCGTTGTTTTTCGCCCCCTCGGGCTGACATTAGGAGGTTAAACGCAGGTAATACTATATGTAGCATACGAAAGGCAAGATTACAGGTTTCACAATGTATCTGAACTCACACAAGTAATGCTGCGTCAATGACGGAGACGTACTAGTTCGCAGTGGTTCATTCTGATGTGCGAGCACCAATAATGCTCCATATGGAGAGTACGAATTACTGTCAACGTTTCATGGAATGGTTATTGTTAAATTGCGCATAAGCAAGGTAAATTATCTGTGTCAGTTGGATGGAAGTCTCAGAAATTGTGAATATGTCCGTCGAGGAAGGAAGTGGAGACAGGATGGAGATTACTCCGTATGGCTTGTGCCCTAGTTTGACGCCGCTCATGGGCTTGGACATCACACAGCAGGCCACAGCGACACCGATGCCGCATCCCCTAGTGTAGTAAGATAGCTTTCTTTCTCAATGCGGAATAGCCATGTCGTGGAACAATGCATGTCAGATTTTCGAGCAATGATGGCCGCGCTCATCTTTCGCTCGAACCAAGGAGAGAAACCACCCGTTCCCGACGACCCACTTGGCATGGAACAAAGAAATTTAGCCGCAGAATACCACTGTACATCGTTGGAGCTAATGCAGCTCGTCAACGAGGGGGCAATTTTCCTGTCGTCATACAGTGAGATCTCCGGACTCACTGGTACGTGAGGCGGCAAGGCTGCTTGCTCAATCCGAAGACACCCGTCCCATTTCTCTTTCTCCCAGAACTATAAATGACTCCACAGATGCTCTTTATTATGCTGTGAGCCAAAGAGATAGAGAACCACTAGTCATCCCCAAGAGAAAACCCTTGAAGCTTTAGCATTGAGTTGCACTCCCTCCCTGCCGATGGCGCAGAAACCGGACTACGTCCTTACGCGTGACTACCTCGATAACAATCGGTAGGTTGACAGGACCAATCGTCATTCAATTTAAATTAATAATCCTTGACTAACAAAATATGCACCACTACCCGGTCACCCAGAATCAACCTCCATCATTACCTCTGCGTGGAGCTCTTCGGATATCACACCCATCCTGACATTCCTACATCGGATCCCAATTTGAGAGTCGCAGACGTAGGGACGGGAACAGGGTCAGCTTTTTCTATAATCCCGAAAAACATTCAAATAGAAGGTTTCTATGCTGACAGTGTACTCGGCTAGTATCTGGCTCACCGACTTAGCTAGGCGGTTACCGACGACAGTGCAACTGGATGCCCTTGACATCTCATTTGACGCAGCCCCACCACCTGAATGGCTTCCTTCCAATATTCGCACACGCGTGTGGGACGTCAGAACCGATCCTCCAGAGAATCTGATCGGTGTATACGATATAGTCCATATTAGACATTTTACTTTGGTCCTGCTGGAAGAGGAGGTGGAATATGTTCTTGCTAGACTCTTCAAGCTCCTCAGTACGCTACTCTCTCGTTATCCCCACCGGGATGTAATATGACCTAAAAACTAATACGCGAAAACTTAGAACCCGGCGGGTACTTGCAGTGGATGGAAGTGGATATGAACTCGTGGCGCATTTTGAAAACCAACCCTAACAACCAGTCCGACGCGTTGGAGGCACTTTTCCACTCACTTCAAGGGCAAGACAACAGGCTAAGCCCGACTTATGTCCCCAGTCTCTCGTCCCGGTTCGAAGCTGCTGGATTTGAAAACGTCAAGTCCGAAGCCAAGGATGCGCCTCCACATCTTGCTTTTGTTCTACATGAATGCAACCTGTTAATCATCGATATCCTGCCGCGCAAGATGAAGAATGAAAAGGTGAAGGAATTTGTCAAGGAGATAATGCCCCGGGTTGAGAGCGAGACTCGTGAAGGTTCCTGCTGGGCCTTTACTCGGTGGAGTGTGGTGGGGAGGAAGCCCCAGTAGGCAGCAAGATGTACTTACTATACCTACCTATCTACATATCACGAACAGGTGCTCACACCTCCACTGGTAGGAATTTCATTCACATCACTTTTTCCAATCAACAATTTACGCAATGGTGATTTACCATTGACTGTCAGATTCTATCTCTCACATGGCGGTCGATGTGGATATCACTTGGGAAATAGTACCCAAATAATCATTGGTCCAAAGCCTTGTAGCATGATTCGGAGCTGACGACGACTTTAGGCTCATAGTGTACACAGCGTGAGAGGAGGCACTATTATTAGCAAAGCAATAAGGATATAAATCCCTTTGTTCGAATCAGACCTTTAGCTTTGGGATTCTGGTTGCATGGGGTTCCCCAACTATATGTAGTAAAGTCTAAGCCGCCCCAAACCCCGATCCCGGTAAGTAGAGGCTCTAGTAACGAGAACCCCTCGTCCTGACACTTACAGTATACGAAGTACTACAGTAAAGCCTGTATGTAAGCAACTCCGATATAGGGAATATACTTGAGATAAGCAATCTACTAAGCTGTCTTCCAGTATCTCCTATATACAATTTTTTTAGAACACAATATAGCAGAGTTAATCAACTAATTGAATATCTACTCAATTTAACGATGAAAAGGTTAGCAGGCGGCCGAAAATAGCAGCACTTAACACCGTTCTATAAGTCTCTCTAATCAGCTATGGACTTAGTAAGTGTATAGAATTGTCTTATATTAGGTATTATCTGCTCTGGGTCTAATTTAAGTTTGATTATATGAATTTGGAATAAAGATGAAATACTTGAGGCACTAATAGACTTTTCTACCTCGTTATCAAGCGTTCTCTAGCATTCACCGAGACTGTAATGTAAAAAATGGCGGGTGAGTAGTTGAGATGGAAGTTGGGTGAAGGGTTACATAATTCTCAGCACAAGGGGTCGCATTAATAGGCAGGTCCCAAGGATCCGTCGAGCATGTATCATATTAACGAAATGGCATCTATTGGTTTCAGAGTTATATATTCTACACGTTATTAGATTGACCATCTTTAAAGGATTAGGCTGTATGATATTTCAATTGCCTCATACAATTGAGTCAACTCCTACTTCCACTGGCGATGCCGCAGTCATTCGAACAAAAAGAGTAGGTAAATACCAACTAGAAAGATTATATATATACCGCTAATATCGTAGATTCCTTGTTAGTCGTGGCAGAATCAATCAAAGTATTTTCTCTACCATTTCTGCAGAGCTAGTGCCCAACAACTTCCAGATAAATTTCATTAGTCTTGCCCTGAAACTGCAGAGCTAACCAGACTCACCAAGAAAATTACTAAAAATTTTTACTTTCACAATAAACATACCTTTAGTAGCTATAGTGTCTCTAAACAGAAACAAGAGTTATTCTATACTAAAGTACAGAAAATCCGTCAGATCTAAAATCTAGCCGTACATCAGGTAGCACTGAACACCAACACCCTTAAAAGATATACGAAAATGACTCTTAATGTATTGAGACTTCTCCAACGATTAGAAAGCAAAGGTTTCCATAACCTATTCAACAATCCTATAAAGCATAGATCCTTCCCGCCGTACTGGGTAGGATCAAGGGCCCAATTAAAATAACAAATTTAACCCACATAATATCTTTAGTCACACATCGAAAAATTCCCCTCGAACTAACCCCAAAATATACCAAAAAAACGGTTGAAGTACCGTACCACTAAATAACCAAGCCAAATTACATTTGGCTATTAATGAAAGGTCGCAGGTAAGCTACATTTCCATAAGCATCTGGAGCACCTTGTCCACACGGCAGGACCCAACTCGTAATTCCAACCTGGACACCATTCGATATCAATGGACCACCACTATCACCGCTGCAGGCACCGATCCCAGCCCGGTTAAGGGTACATAAGTGGGAATTATCCAACGGCATACCTCTATGGTATTGTTGGCATTGAGATAGACCAACAACAGTCTGCTCCATCTTCAGAAGAGTATTGGCTAAGGGTCCGTTGGTAGACACCTTGCCCCATCCAGATAGGACAACTCTCTGACCTGCGGCAGGGGTGCTTGTTGCCAATGCGATGGGTCTCTGGTACGAATTGTATTGTATAGGCGCCGCCAGGGTGATGACGGCAACATCATTCCTCCAGGCATCTAGCTGTTGACCGGTGTATCCTGGATGGATCACAACTCTAACAACCCTATGGAGCTGCCCGCCGGATACCGAAATTGTGCCGGTTGCAACTTGGAAGTTATTTTGATTCATCCCATATACGCAGTGTGCTGCTGTCAAGATTTTTGTAGGAGCAATAATGGATGCTCCACATATATGTGAACCATCATAACGAAGGCTGGCCGTATGTGGAAATTCCCCTAAGTAGGCAGGGGTACCTCCTACAATGTCCTCGGCCGATTGAAAGGCCCAAGCCCACTGAAGGAGAGCAAGGAAACAAAAATATAAGACACTTCTCATTTTGGAGTAAAGGATATATGCGAATAGGATGTATATGGAAATGGTGGTGGAATGATGGAATGGTTGCAGTTTTGGATTACCACAGGTACTGGTAGATAGTAGGCTTATATATCTGGCGGCAACTCGGCAGTTGCTTGAATGAGTGATATATTGCGTCCAGGTCGATTTCCGAGAAGACCTAGTAGAGAACACTATTTACAAAACTAAAAAGGCCAAAGTGGACAAAGTGAGATACGACATATTGGGGTCAAAAGGCAATTATTGGCAAATGCGGGTCAATAAAAAGCAAACTGCAGGAGACAGATCAGGCGAGACATGTACATTGCTGTCATTTCACCTCCTATCGCGAATTGACGGCGGGCTAAATTTGTTTTTTTTCTTTTTCTTTTTTCTCCAGCTGAACTATAGTGGCAGATCTTTGTTACAGTATTCCAGAAAATCATTCCTCTATAAGTAAAACTTTTTAGCTTTAGAACTTGATAATCATCGCAATAGTTTCGCAACTGGAAGATCGGCACATTGTCTCCACATCACTCTTTCCGCTCCATATAGGCGCCATTTGCGCGGGATAGCCCCATGGGTAAACACCAGCATCGGTCGGAGTAGTATCGTGTCTGCCTGAGCAGCGTACCTGATCTTCGGTTGGCGGACCAAAGAACTCATGTGGACTTATGTGGGTAAGAATCCCCAGGAGAAGGGAGTTGCGTTACAGAGTTGCGTAGATCGTGGTCTTGGAAAGCTCAAGATAGAGATAAACTAATTAGACGGTCATACTCTGAAGCCGGTTTAATTTTCAGGGTCTACGGTACCCCCTTCCATGGACCATGATATAAGCTCTCTAGAAGGGTTTCCTGCAGCAAAGCCCTTGCCAAGCTACGCTAAACTAGACAGGAGCTCTGCAAAACTATACAAGTTGTAATTTTCGCGTATGATATCATAATGTTCACTAGTTGGCCTTCTTGCCTTAATCCTGTGTTGGTGATACAAAGTTTCGGAATCTTCGGCGGTGCAAACAGTAATAACCACCCAGAGTACTGACTGCTGGGCACGGTTGCTTCAAAAAAGTGTTTATTTTGACCCACCTTGATCTCAGAATCCTGTATCCACATCGCGAAGGGACTAACCAGACACAGCACCTGATTTGCCGAGTAACTTCTCTATATTTTGAGATTGAATAACCCGGCACTATGTACAGTAAGCTGAAGAAAAGATATTGGACCGTGCAGAATCGGGTTCTCTACTGTTTATACTGCGTGTCGCGCGTGGCAACAAAAGGTGATTTCTGTTTTAGCTACAGTATATGTTCTTACAATATGTGGCAGCTTCTCAACCTGATCCAACAGGGAGAAATAAATAAGGATATGAGAAGTGCCCTTTAGAGGTATCTACAATTTAACTCTGAACGTCATGTATCTTGCGAATCTAGTGGAAAGCACGAACGAGGCTTTTCTTTAGAACACCTTAGTAGAACGGTTGGCTTTGCCCCTCTTATTTAAGCATATCAAAAATGTTGGCTCTACCATATGTCTACTTCAATTTAGGAGTGTATTTCAGAAACTGATTTCGAAAAATTGTGTAGGATCTCGTCCTCAATCAATACCAACATTATATTCATATCAGCTATCATCCTATCCCAAATAGTATCACAAGAGATGTCAACCTACCTCCTAAACCGAACATACATCCGTGTCATTCATCAACTTATCTCATAATTTCAAGACATGAAAGCTTGCTTGGGTTGTCTTCGCTCGACATACTACATAATTCTGTCGCGAGGTTTGTCCAATGGAACCTGGCCTCATGAAGCTTCCCATCCTGCAAAATATATTCCCTGTCAGGAATGACATGACAGTCTCTATATCGTTGGGCTTTTCTGTAGACACGCGCGATGCTGTCAGATGCCAGTGAGCCGTAAGCACCAATCTCCAGCGTTGAAATTTGTCAAATGGTCACGTAGGTTGAATTCCTTGATTAGATTGATTATGTTGCTTGAATCTATCAACATGACTGTGGGAAGAAGATCGCTTAGGAAGAACAACAGCGCTAGGCCTGATTAGGCAGCGTCAACAAAATTTAACTCCAACTCTATTCTCAATGTCCTAGCCAATCCAAGAACAAGGCTATAGAAAGGGTCATGGAAAGCTATCTGGCATATTGACGTGGCCATAGAATAGTCGCTTCCCGGTTCTCTCCTAGGTATGGCTTGAGACGTTCATGCTGCGCAGCGGAAATGTCATGTAGAAAGGGTGCAGGTCGATGTAGGAGGAAAAGGGATCCCTAGGGTAGCAAGATACGTCGCCTCATTTAATGCCATCCAGCGCACTTTGTAACCAGCCACAACGAAGATTTGCTACACTGTACTAATGCATAAACACCCTAGAATCACGTGCATCTGCTTACCATCTGCAGGTACGGCAGGTCGGAAGACCCTTGCTATACATAGTGAGCCTGACACGGTATCCCTAAATAGATCTATAGTGGCTCGCTGTGCTCTAGATTACCTAACTGTATCGTCATTGTAGCTGCCATCCGGGGGTAGTTAAGAAGAGGAACTGTGATTAACTTGACGATGAATATATGCTACTGATATATATATAGCTAGCTAGCTGGAAACAAGTTCATTGGAGTACTAACCCACCGCCAATCCCCCATCGAATTTGCCCATGCATAGTTTAATCTAATTCCTCGGATGGAAAATTGTGAAGTTCCCAATTCTGTAGTATCGGCACCCTACCTACGATAGTGACGCTCGTAACGTGGAAGACTACCTCGCTTCTTGAAACCCTGCCCACAGTCGGTATCAGAACACCACCATGGGGATTTATTAGCGTTGCTTCGCGTTTTTTCAACAGATATATCACACCCATAGTGACCGATGGAGATAAAAACATGGACCGATATTATGTTTGAATTTGTCAAGAGAAGAAAACAATCGGGAGGTGGGTTCCCACCGTCATTTACCAGGTTGCTAGGATGAGTATATTGAACAAACACAGACCTCCAGTATGAGATGGAATCGGCGTCGAAAGCATTATGTTCTTGTCGTTCTCACATAGTTATACTGATCTGCTCGGTACTATTGGAGAGTATGGGCTGCGGATGGTGAGAAGCATCCATGGAAACTATATATGTATGTGTGCAATTCTCCGACAGGGATATCGTCTTGCATAGAATCAACTATTTATCTACCCAAAAAAGAAACGAGGGTCTTGGCAAAATGATGCGCGTCTGGTTCTCCTGACTCTTATATTTAATTCTTACAATAATCTTCTACTGGACTCGCCTAAGCTGATATAGTATGGGTGTTTCAAAGTCTCGCTTTCCAATCGATCTGGTGAATTGTGGATCTGGCATAATCCACACTTACAAACTTTTCCTTTCGAAAGACATCGAAAAGTGAAATTGCAACCACTTAAATTGCAGTAATTACATGGAAATTGTCTTGGCGATTTGTCATTTGCCAGAGTGTACGATCGTCCACCGCTGATCTTTTTCTTCTATTTAATGAGGGGCACCGGATCACACGGCTCTGAAAAGACGTAAATATGCAAATTTCCATTCTTCATTTAAATAAACATTATCTTCGTCCTAAATCTAGGCTAGGTGCTCAGCATTCTTATATGTTCTTCCCATTATTTTCCAAAGGAATGTCTGCTCCTTTCCAGATCCCCGCACTGCCATTCTTCACTGAACTTTATCAGTGTTGGCAGCAAACTCCTAAGAAAACATTAATCCGTGATTTATCGGGATGCATTTCATTCCGCCCGTCCATTCGCTCCGGCTAGCAGCCGCGGCTTCGTCCCGAGGGCGCGCCGGTGTCCGACGTCTTTTCTTGTATAATGTCGTACGTCCCTGGCCACTGCCAACTGCTGGGGTCACAGGTCTAGAATGTCGACACTTTGGGCGAGCACGTCAATCAGTCCGAGGGTGAATCACTCACGGTTGCTGATGGCCGCACACTCGGCTTCCATCTCTACGGAGTCCCTGATGGCATTCCCGTGTTCTATCTCCACGGCGTGGTCGACACGGGGGTTACTCTCCAAGGCAAAGAGGATTCCATAACCAAAGAACTAGGCATTCAATAGATCGCTCCCGATCGCCCTGGTATTGGCAAAAGCACTATTCACGCTGGACGATCCATCCTGGGCTACCTCGACGATATCCGGCAACTGATCAACCACCTAGGGCTGAATTGATAATACCTTTTCGGCGTCAGCGGCGGCTTAGCATACACACTCGCGTGCGCCAAAATATTGCCCCACGTGCAAGTGCGCGGCGTAAGCATCTGCGCAGGCGTCGTTCCATGGTGCGCCGGTCGCCGAGGCCAGAGCCTCAGGCTTATTGCCCAGAGTTACATGATGAAGTGCTGGCCGAAGCGGCTACTGCAGGCTACGCGAGACATATATGTGCCGTTAGCCCAGGACCCAGACCCCATGGCCATGGCGAACCGCTTTCGCCAGGACTTGCTCCCATATATGGATGCCACGCAAGCCGACGTCTGCATGCAGACAGATGCTATGCAGAGCGCCATACGTGTCTACAGACAATATTATGCTGAGGGCATCGATGCCGGTCTTGACGATATGCGCCTGCTCACTCGGCCCTGGGGCTTCCGCATTGAGGACGTCGGCTATGAGGGCGTGAAGCTCTGGTATGGCGGCGCTGACGTCAACACGCCACCGTGTATGGGATTGTATCTTGCCCGTCGTTTACCCAGGAGCATTTATAAGGGGTATGCGGGTGAGGATCATATATCGTTGCTCGGTGGTGGGCATTTACGTGGAATATCGGGCGATCTACTTGCGGGATAGGTGTAAAGTTGAAATCAAAAATTTAGTTCTCTAATTCTAGGTTTCTCAGTTAATTCCAGTAACATGATCGGTATGCGAGTTGAACAATAAATGACGGCATGGTACATCCTGTCAAAGTTTCATTCTATGTCCGCCAGTTGCAACGGAAGCGAAAACACGCTCATATAAGGAGATGACTGGCCTCGATATTGTATCTATTTTCGCCCAACATTTGAGTCAAACAGCTTAGACTTTGCAAAGGTTCACCAACATTCCAAGATTGTAACAAAGAGCTGCAGTGAAAGCTGATGCAAAAGACATGAATAGCAAAGCATAAGAGGAAGACAGAGGTTTGCGTTCAACCAGTCAATAGATTTCGAGTAACAGCGCTGGTCATCCAGATCGACAGTTGTCCTGGACAAGTCGGCCAATCCATTGGCTTTGGAGACTCTACATGCTTTCTCCCTGGCATGGCTGACATACCATGGACAGCAGATCCGAAGATATCTGGCACATCCTACCGTACGGTTGACCACCGCTAGAGACCTATTTCTGGACTTGTCCATTGAAAACCATGAGGGCCTTGTCGGCGTCTCTGAGGTAGTCAGATAACGGAAGTTAGCCATAGGTCATGGAAAGATTCACATGATACAAGTATCATACTTCCTAAACAGGCACGGCATTATAATCGTTCTCGTATTAACACCAGAAGCACTGAGCTGTCTTTCTTTACCCCGCTTCGAGAAAGTCACTTCCGGACTGCAGATCATCTCTTGGGTCCAGCGGCTTTACCCGTGGTGGCCCATAGTTCTCCGCGTTTTCTCTCCGCAAAGATAAACCGACCTTTTTGAACAAAAGTATTTAATATGTAACCCATGGGCGTTTCTTCGCAGTTACAGCATGCATGAATGGACGGGTTTGTCGAGGGGAAGATTAATCCATGCGCGGGGACGTCACTTAAGTCGTAAGTATCGGAGACTTTTCACCTCTGCGTTTCAGCCAGCCTCGTCTAGCCGATCACACATACTTGAAGGCTGGCTGAACCACTCACACTCTCTGTCATCGTACTCCATACAAATGTGCTAGCTTGGGCCACAAAGCTGGCACAGACATTATTGGAGTCTGTGATTGCCCGACGAACGGACTATCCCCTTGGCGTAATTCGTCGAGATTAAACGTTCAGCTGTCTTCCTCCATCGGCAAAAGCCTGCGATTTGTGTCTCAGCTGCAATGTTCCCAAAGCGTACAGATGATCTACACACGCAATGGAAAGGGGGAGGGGGGCTGTTTCCCCCTCTCGATCTGGAGAAGAGCCCGTTATTGAACTTGCGTGCTGGGAGCTTGCTCGAATTTATAAACCCCACTGTAGTCTCTTAAGATGTTGAGCAATTCCTTTTTTCTGAAATACCTCTTTCCAACCACGCCAATTATCCTTTGACTGGTATTGACAACCATGGCCACAGAAGCTATTATCGAGGACTTCCTCTCGAATAAAGTACGGTTAGTTGAGCAATACTAGTACTAACTTGGGACTAGATCAAGGCCGCTTTTGCTCTGTGGTTGAAACCAGGGCGTGGTGCAAGACAGAAATGCGTGTGCTGAGCGCTCCAGGACTACACTTGTGAGTGGCAGGTTAACTATAATATACTTTTAAGAGAGCACAATGGGACCGTCAGTGAGATGAACAGGGCCACTGTAGCAATTTCACTGTCTGTGTCGCATCTTAGTTCAGAAGTGATATGAGAGTATTTAACATCATATTTGTTGTATCAGACAATTTTGTATGTCCAGTTCAAAGCAAAGCGAAAAGTCATGTAAACGCGGGTAGAGAGTCGGGGTGAGATTATCCGAGCCCAAGGAGATTTCAGATTCAAATACTCAGTAGAGTCAGCCTATATATGAAATTACCAATAAACAGATTTCTCAAGCGAAGTATGCCTATAGGCCAATATGATAATTTCGGGGAAAGTTGGCAATTATGGGAAGATACAGGAGGATGAGTACCAGTTCATCTAGATAATGAACCTAAGAGATAGATATGCAAAGCGAAGCAACTCAAAATCAAAGAATTGATACTGAGGTTAGTAAACACCGGTTGTTAATCCTAAACCGTACCTCACAAATACTCTTTACGACAGCGCGATGCAGTACGCCTCATCAGCCATAAACCCGCTCACACAGTCTACTGAGACTGCCGGGTTCCATGAATGGAACTGGTCGTTGGTAATCCCAAACCTATCTACAATAGTCGCACAAGTATCACCAACTGCACATAATGATCAGTTCGGGTTTGCTGAAGTGATTAACAGGTCGATATAGGGCAAGGGAGGTGAATGGAAAGAATGATAAGGGACTTAAGAGGCGAAACATACCTTGTGCAACGTAATACTTGGAGCAGTTTTCGGGGATTCCGGATTGCGTCGGGGCAGGTGGTACCACCGAGCCCGTAGATACTGGATTCGGTGTAGGTAAGGATGTTACGCTGCTGGTGCCGAATACACCCACGCAGTATGCCTCCTCGGCCCAGAAGCCACTAGAACAGTCTGATGATATGGCAGGGTTCCATTCGTGGAACTGAGCCTTTGTGATCTGGAATTTGGACGCGACAGTGTCACAGTCATCACCGGCTGGAGCATGGTTAGTTAGAAGTTAAAGGGCTACGGTTGAACGTCGAAGAGCATACCCTGAGCAACGTAATATGCATCGCAATTTGCAGGAATACCTGATTGCGTTGGAGCAGGAGGCACTACCAATGTAGACGCTGAGGTAGACGTAGGTGTGCTCGCGGATATGCTTGTGATTGGTGTACTGGAAGTACCGGATACACCCACACAGTACGCCTCCTTAGCCCAGAATCCACTTGAACAATCCGATGAAATAGCTGGGTTCCATTCATGGAATTGGCCCTTGGTGATACCAAACTTGGCTGCAACAGTCCCACAATCACCACCAGCTAGAAGATTATTAGTTCATATGTAGTTGACAAGGCTCTAGGAGGCTTCAGAACATACCCTTAGCAACGTAGAAGGCATTGCAGTTAGCAGGGATGCCAGTCTGGGTTGGTGCTGGTGGAGTAGACGGCGCTGAGATGGTGGGTGTAGGACTGGTGGTGGAATTAGCCCCGGATCCCCAGTTCCAACCATCCAGTGGATTAACACAGTAAGAATTCCCTTGGACCAGGTCTTTATCGCAGGTCGTCTTGTAGAGCGAGAGATTTGCCTCCGTGAAGAGGTTGATGGCAATCTGATTCATGAGACAGATTTGAGTGCAGGTGAGGCCCGCATCGTTTATATACCACGCCCCACAGTCGGTCGTGGTGCCAGGGGCCACCTTGGCGCCAGCGGGTGGGTTGACAATTTCAGACCCGGTAGATGTTGATGTGTTTGGTGCATGGCCCGTGTATGTCCCTCCAGGGGCAGATACGCACAGTGTCGTACCCCAGTAGGGGTTGGTTGCGTGCAGGTTTGAGCAGTTCCAGGTCAGCTGAGAGTTGTAGTCTATGAGGTTTTGAGTGCGGATTCCGGCACCAACAGCAATATCAATGCACGTGTCCTCCGGCTGCACGACATAGACGCTGTCGCACTTCTGTGGAAGGCAGAGATTGGTTCCGGGCCAGATAGAAGAACAGTTGAGGATATTAGGGTTAATATAGAACATCGTGGCTGCAGATACACTTTGTGCTAACGCAATGGAATCGCATGTGTCGCCCTCCTTGGTCGTATATATAGTTCCAGACACGCAATCCGACGTGGAAGATGGTACAGTCACATTGAACGCCCTCGGTGTAGAATCGAAATTGCTGACTGAGATGTTACAGGTTTGAGCCACATATTTATATGTTGATTGCCAGTTATCATCGTAGGCATCCGTATAGGCGTCAGCCTGCATCAAGGCCAGTTTCTTAACGTTAGAGTACGAACACAGGTCAGACTTTGGAAGCTTAGACGTATCCACGTCAGGAAAAGCATCAATCATATCTGGAACTAGAGTTAGCATTGAAGACGAGGAATAATGATGTGTAAAGGCGGTAGAAATTCCTTACCATTGCAATTTGCCCCAGTATTGGGATCAGCAAAGCAGGACTGATTCCAATTGCTCCAAAGCAGGTCCACAAGACCTATGATTGGAAGACCAGGAACCAGTTCGGTCATTTCACCACAGTTGGTCGAAACAGTCTCACGTAGCTTCGCAATGGCAGCTTCACAGCCCGCGTCGCACACCAAGGTCGTTAGCGTGGAGTTATCAAAGATGCTTACATACCCATCGGTCATCAGCAATGAAACAGCATCGTCACAGTTGGCCTTCTGGTACAGGGCATTCTCACAATCCGGCATCAGGTTCATGTAGGACAGGGACCCCGCTGGGAACATGGAAACCCCAGAAAAAGTCGGGTTAACGTTCTCATTGCGCTGCCTCAGATGTCGGGATGCATGAAGATGCTCGTGTGATCTCAGGTGTGAAGCATTACCTTCAGCGAAGAAAGAGGCGACAAACTAAAGAACTGCAAGGGTCCTTTCCCGGCCAGCAATCATCATGGTGAGCTTCGTGGAAGAAAGTAGGGCAGTTGCTCCAGAGGTGAACCTATTTGGAACAACACTCTCTCAGCAGGAAACGGCATACATTAATGGTATAGCAGGAAAACATGTGCGATAGTACACAATAATCAGAATCAATGTTGATTACGGTTTCCTTGCCACGACCTTCTGAACTAACAGATTCAGGCATTTATTTCCGAGGGCATTCGTTTAGTGGCCTTCCTTTCTAGTTGACTAGGAATATAGTTTGTACCTGAGTTTGATTACGGTGGAGCTTGCGTAGTTTACGGATTATTATGAAAGAGGGGTTTTGATAGATCAATATTCGATCAGGAGATGTCAAAGGGATTCAGGTTCAGCACAGCTATATCCATGTGTATAGTCATGACTCTAAGGACATATTCTGAAATACTACGGGAATTGCGACTCCTCTGTGGATCGACAGGGACAGTATTTTAGTGGAAAAGACTCTGAGAGCAGCTTTACAACAGAGTCCAGTATGTTACATGACATTTCAATTCAGCTAGTTATATATCCAACCAGGACTGTGAGTCACTTAACAGCAGCAAATGCAACCTTAAGGGAAAAGGTTTGATGAGCCAAGTGGGGAATGATGCTCTAGTCTATCGACTATCAGATACTAGCTATCAAGATGTCTCAGGTGCTATAACTTAACTACTGCTAGTTTGATTACGTCAGAGAGCCGATAAAGCTTGTGTGCGAAAGAAAGAGCGGCATGTACGGAGTACGAGATGCCACCCTTTTCTTCCCTTTCCATTTTCTACTTCATCCATCCGACCATACTACGAGAAATAATGTCGTACGGCCAGTTTCACAGTTCATATCCACCTCAGGTTGTGGGGGAACCCCGGGACTCAGGACTTCGTGACACGGATGGATCAATTATGTACGAGACTGAAGAGAAAGTCCTCCGGGAAGAGATAATCCGTCGTAATGATGTTGAAACACTGAAGCAATACATTGGGCAATATCCGAAAACTGGGCTGGAACCAGAACCAGCGTATTATTACCCTGACGTGTTTTTTGTGGCTACGCAATATGGATGTATTGACGCTCTCCGCGTGCTGCTGGCTTATTACCATGCCAACTTGGATAAAGCAGTACCACTTGAGAGACGAGATATTGTTTTGTTAAATGTTGCCTGCAAGTATTCGCAGCTGGAAACAGCACAGTTTCTACTGGACAGTCAGCCTCCGTTGGGGAACATTCACAACAAAAGCCCCGGGGGTGAAACAGCCCTCCTGAGCGCGGCAGAGTCTTTTACATGGCCGGGAGGGGTGACCAGCGACCAGATTAAAGAGTGCCTAGTCCGAAGCGAAGAATTGATGCATATGCTTCTCGATAGGGGTGCCTCAGTCAACGATGTCACTATGGTCCAGAACGAATATAACGCTAATCTCCCACCGCAACCGCGCGACACTGTTCTCAGCCTGGCCATTTCTAGAGCTAGCTACATGCTAGTGAAACGTCTCATTGAACAAGGAGCAAATATTCATACAAGAGAGGAGCATACGGACAGTAGATTTTGGTTTGACGTTGATCTCCGGGATGTCACCGCACTTCACTACGGGAGCATTTATTGGAATATAGAGGGGGTCAAGGCACTGCTAGATCATCCAGGCGATGTGAAAATTGCGGACATGGTTTCTGCTCGTGATAGTTTTGGAAGGTTACCATTGCACTGGGCAGCTATAGGTGATGACAAGCTGGAACTTGAGAAATATGTCAGAGAAGACGACATTGCCCCTAGAAATGCTGGTATCTTCAAGATATTGTTGACTGCCAATCCGAGGACTATCAATGCGCAGGATAATGATGGGCTCACAGCCTTGCATTATGTCGTTATTAGCTACGCAACCGGCAACAGAAAAGGATTAAAGGATATTGTTCAATACCTATGTGAAAATGGTGCCGATGCGAGTATATCAGACTATAAGGGACAAACAGCTTTACATTGGTTGGCTCGACAATCTCCAGACTGTGATCCTATTGACACGGCTGTCATAGACCTATTGATTGCACATGGTCTCGACATCCACCAGACCGATAAATCCGGTACCACCGCTCTCCATCTAATATCAATGAGTTTGCGACAGACTCAGGCAGTCGAGTATCTTCTTAAACTTGGGGCGGACGCAACTACTCAAGATTCAGAAGGAAATACGCCTCTTCATAAACTTATGAAACGTCCGTACTTCTACGGAGAGAATATAACACTGGCACAAAAGATAGCAGCGCAGGACGAGATCACGGCGGCCCTACAGGAAGCTGGCAAGGTTGATTTGATGGGCCAACCAAATGCTGCGGGGCAAACACCTCAACAGCTATGTGCAAAAATACGGGCCAGGTGGCAGGAAGCAGAAGAGAAGAGAGTTGAACGAGATGCTAAAGAGGTTCAAGGTTATGGCCCCTGAATCCTGTGAACATGGGCACGTCTGGTCCGACTACAATACATAGATATGCCAGAGTTGTATAGGATGTGATGGCTTATAATCCAACAGGTATTGTAGTGCAGTGCCATAATATGAATTATTTATTTATTCATGAATAATCATATTCCTTTCGGAGTCCTATGTATATGTGTAGTAACAATTTGGAATGTAACTATCAAGTAACTGGATAGATTGATCACGAAGAACTAAGCTAAGTACATGAACGAGTGTCCTTATATATCCTTCTTTTGGATACCATTCTGTATACTATCTGTGGTCTCTGCAGTGGTGCCGGCAAGGCTTCCGGCTCATGGATATTTGAAATAATTAGGGTTTGAATTACAATTGAGTCACAGCCGTGATATGCTCCATCTGCCTCCTTTGGCAGGGTTTGTTCTAGCAAGACTTCCTGTCCCTCCCAGATTTGCTGCGTCTCACCCAAGGATGTCAACCGCCGGGTATCTTACTCGGGAACTTGCGTGTCTATTCCAATCATTGCCCCCAGAAATACGGTTCCCTATCTGCTAACCCTTAATTTAACAATAAATCTGTATTGTAAAGGCCGTCTCTTTCCCTGAAATACTTACAGCGGCAAGGACATTCCTCAGAGGGCGATAATCCGTAGTAGGTTCGGGACCAAGCAGTGGCGCCCTCTTGTCCCCACCGGTCCTATCCGGTGCAACAAGAGACCAGTCGCAGCGAAACGTGGAGGAGCGGCCTGGGGATTGAAGACGGCAACTCACCGAGAAGGCGTTTGCCCCTTTTCTGGAGCTGTTCCCCATACCCGTTCTACTGGGATAGGGTGCGAAGAGATCGTATTGATCCCTGTGGATCGGCTCGCTTACAGCCGACAGGACCCATAAAAAGGAAATGATATACAACCACCCCACAGGGATCAGCACGATCTTTTTGCACACAATCTCAGTATCGAGTTAATTGCGATGTGAGAGCAAACTTCTTTGGATTATGCTCTTCGTGAAATAGCTTCTAGAATCATTGCTTCCGATAGATCTGTGTAATCAGTCAATATGTATTGGAGATAATTGCAGGCGCAGATTGTGGAGCACAGTGGGGCCTGGTAGCCCATGAAGACTCTTCGAACTGTAATTCCGGGGCAGGAACAAGAGGTCGCCCTGGAATAATTGTAGCTTCAGCGCACAGATAACGTTTCCCATGATCTCTTTAGAGAACATGAATGGCCACGTCAAAATTCCTCTCTGGAGTGGCAGTCAGTTCACCCCAGAACTGAATTATTGCAGTGATAGTCAAACCTGGCTGATCTCAATAAGGGCTAAGCCAGTAGGAGTTAGATCCAGCGATCCACAAGTTCGTAAATCCACGGCCATGGTTGTCGATCTATAGATAAATTCGGTGATCCAAGACAATAAATTGCCGATCGCTATGACACTAGCCTTCTACTATTGAATCACTCAGCTTTAATCAACAAGCCTTTGTTTTTGTTTTTGTTTCTATTCTTTTGTCACGGCAGCTCAATAACATATAAAAGCCAATACAATAGCATTGTATCTTCCGAAAAGCATATCTATTTTATTATTACCCACGTCTATTATACTATCTATCATCAATCATATCTTTTCCCTCAGTCACAAAATGAAGATCCAGCTCCTGTTGCCACTTATGACTCTTGGCTTTGCCCTGGGCGAGCCCATCCCGAAACAGGCTCTCTCGCAAAGGCAGACAGACGACAGCATCTCTAGCGGTGTTTGCGCCTTGTTTGATGCACAGATTGCCGAATTGCAAAAGGCTGTAAGTACATCTATGCAAAGAATGTACTTCTGATCTCACCTTACTAAAGTATTCCTTTACAGAGAAAGGAGTTATTGGACATATTGGGACCCCCGGAGCTCGACAGTTTTGGAGTACGTATATGCAAAGAACACTTGCGATCTGACCTTACTAAAACATATATATTTAGAAAAGGGACGATGTAAACCCAGCCCTTGATGGATCTTCGGTTGACACGCCTTCGAATGACACGCCGGTTGACTCGTCTTTGCCTGGCGCGCCTTCGCTTGTCACGCCTGAAGATTTACAAAAAGAACTTCTCGCGATAGTTGACCAAATGTAAGTTAACTATTACGTATATCCTTTCACTATACCTTAGCTAATGATTACAGGGCGAACCTCGGTTGTAAAGTTCCAGATACTGTCCTCTAATTGGGCAACTATCATATTCTATGTGGCTTCCGTGTATGAATGACCTTTCACACCAGGCGCAGACTGGCGGTGATCTGATAGTGCTCTTGCGGTTCCTTGTCCTAGTTAGCAAGAGTCGTGAACTCCGGCATGGGTAACTGAATTCGTCAACTATCTAGCGCCCAATGCCTGCAGTCATCGGTTAGGTTGATAGGCGGCAGGTGGGAACCTATCGTGATTGCATATTAATTGATACCAAACTTGTCTAATCTACACAGCTTTATCCTCGTTAACTATTCTCGCGTCTAGACTCTACCCAATCGTGTTTAGTTCTAACGTAATGCTTGTTGATATTGTATAACTCTATTGGCCCAATAAATACATTGACGACGTTGTTGGGTACATTTAATCGCTAGTAACTGCTCTTTCCAATAAGTAAGAAACTTCTGAGCTGCTATACATATATCATTTATGCGGGTCATTTCATAACTGTTTGAATATCGCCCTTTGTAAGGCTTATTTCTTAGTCGGCTGGCTCGGAGGGATTTACAAAGTCCTCATCGACTGGTATACATAGCAATACAGAGCTAGATGAGAGAGAACTATTACTTTATTCAGAGGATAATCATGACGCTCGGCCTGTTGAAGGAAAGAGACCGTTTTGAATGACAATGATTAAGATCGATAGCTGTAACAATAGGATCTACCCTACATAAAGTTATTTTCATGCGACACTGAGAATCAGAGATAATAACAAAGGTATGTTAAATTACCTCCAAGCTCTAGTCGCTGCATGTATGGCCATAGAAGCTATGCTCAAGCAGAGCTGCTATCGGGGCAGGCTATAGAGCCACGCAAACAAATACGAATGTCAAACGTTCCCTATTTTCTGGGCTGCATGTCTATATTATTATTAATATATTGGAATCAAGGACATTGGAATGGAGCTATGACTGCAGGTCATGGAGAGCTGCCAGCCTGTACTAGTATCAGACCATCCTGATATTCAGACCTGTTTGCTTCGCACGTCAGACACCATTGGACTTGTTGTGCCTGGGGGATAACCAATTACTCAATATGTGCAGACATATCTTCCTACACCTAACAGGCATCATTTAAAAATATGTACTTCGTCTCTATTTTATCGTTTTAGGACCGCTAGAGTGCACAGCGCTCGTCTTGCAGTAGAGCTAACAAGTCCGCGAAGACATACGCCCTCCTCCTCCCCCCCCCCCCCCCAAAAAGCCGTCATTTCTGAGGAGGGAGAGCTCTGACAAGCGCCCTACTCATCTGTTGCTGATTTTATTTTGCTGCACTCTTGTTTTGTCTGCGGATGGTACTATGTCACTACTGAATACCACACCATCTACGTATATGCAGCTCTATCTGAGAGAGCTTATCTTACCAACAGTAGTCTTGATTGTGTGCCGACAAACACCATTGGGGTTCAAATGAGTATAGTATCATTGCGCAATATTCACCCAATGATATTTGAACAGACCAGTTGGAGGTCTAATCGAGTCGCCAATTATGCATGATGTGGCCGGCTTCCGGAAGCCTGGGTCTTCCATCGCATTGAAATTCACTGTCATGGTCGCATACTGATACGCACATCCCATAGGAGACAATTTGTGATCTGTGAACTTTGAGAGAAGTATCATTGCCTCTTCATACTTTCTCTCCGCCACAAGCTGCACATCGGATCACTCTGGGATGACATCCTCTTCCAGAAGAAGCTTGAGAATATCTAAGCGCCAAAATGTATCGTGAACTTGACAGGACTGAAGTCATACACATCATCAAAGCTCTCCTCGTCACTCGGGAATAAGTGGTATGTTCGATTTGGCTTTTGCCCCATTGTCAATGAGCATCTCAACCATCTCGCACTGATCCTCCATAATCGCGATAAATAATGGTTCTATGTAGAACTCAAACCTCAATCCATAGCCGAGGAGTTACAATAGGAGTTTATCATTCTCGCGTACAATATGACAACGGCCTTCGTTACTCCTTGGCTACATATCACGTATGAGCAAAAGCTCGACTAGTTGTAGGTAATCCGTGCATATCGCTTGTTCAACAGGACATGGGGTCTCATTGGGACCGGATCGTGCCCTTAATCCAGGAAGGCCGGGAACAACAGAATCATTTCCGGATTCAATGGCAACACCCAGTGCTGAGGGAGCTTTATAATGATCTCCGTCGGGATGCAGGGGGGCATTATGCTCAATCATCAACTCCACAAGATCACTGGGGCGAGAGCGGAGGGGCCAGTGAAGAACTGTTCGCAGCTGCGTTGTTGAGCATGCTCGGTCTAGCCTTTTCTCGGAGAGCACGGCTTCGAGAGTTTCGATATTTCCACCCTGGGCGGCAGCTAAGAGCTGATTAATCTTTGAAGAGGATGTCAATCCAGTTATCCGGATTATATTTGGCTTCGGTTGACCTCTCATAAGTGGCGCTATCCGCGCCAGCATCATGCAATCTTGTCGCTAGGCAAGTATATCCATTCTGCGCGGCCCAGAACGGGGCGGAGCCTTGATAATGTTCGACGTTAAACCGACACAGAAAAGCATACAAGGCACTATAAGGGGTCTTGTTGGTTTGCACCAAGGCGTTTATGTCTCTCTGATTGTGCAAGATTTGTGCGGTAAGAAGCAGTTCGAGCGGCAGTAGAACTAATCGGGCCATGATTTTTAAAGGCTCTAAAGGAGTTTGTTTGAAAGATGAGTGTGGTATTTAAGAGGTCCAGTAGAGGAAGGCTCATTGTGTGGGAGGGAAGATGTCGATGGAGGGGTGGTCGCATGTTTGATGTTACCCTACTCATCAGGAGCAGTCGCTCTTGGCTTCCACGAAGAAATTTCTATCTTAACCAGGTTCTAATCATGGAAACACCTATTAGCTGAATCAATACAGAATTCCGATAACCCTTCTACATCATATCTCCATTCTTCAACCCATGGCAGCAAGAAAGCGAAGGTGGGAGTTTACGGCGACTATCAATGGTCCCAGAGCTCTACATATCAGTACAATGAAAGATTTACGAATTTATGTGAAAGATGCAGTGATCTAATATTCAAACTAGATACTGATCTTCTCCGGGTAGGCTTAAAACTTACAAGTATAAGGTTTGTTCCCGCGCTTACCTTTTGACTAGTGGACTTCCCCAAACCATAGACTAGCGTACAGATCACCTGCATTGGGGTCTAGCTAGCTTAGGAACCGAGCAAAACATGGGAGGTATCTCGCAGACCCTCATGAATCGACTAAAAGTTCAAGCAAGGACATTTTTCTCAGCTTACCTGCATTCGCAACAAGAAGCTCCGCATGGCTGTACACAAGTCAGTCTGACCTCTATGACATGTCAGACGGAATTCTGCAGACTGCAGAATATCACGGGGTATAGTGTGGCGCAGTCTTGGCATGGTTACTACGTCTAGACTTCCCCCACGTTGACGAAACTCATTCCTTCCGCGTACTTTGCCCACGAGATATACTAGCCTTCCTCGTCAATATGGTCAACACTGGATTCCCGAGCAAGGCCTGCCACACTTGTCGCCGTCGTCGGGTGAAGGTGGGTTCCAACTCGATCATGATAATATTGGTCACTAAAACACTGCAAGTGTGATTTCGGCCGCCCCGGCTGCTTGCGCTGTAAGAAGTTTGGCCATGACTGTCCGGGCTATAGAGAATTGAATAAGCTTGGTTTCAAATTGCGGATCTTAACTCCAGAGTCCTACCCGCGTCAAAAAAGACAGGATTGCGACCGGCAGGCGACGCAGAAGTCTAAGCAACAGCTTCATCAATATTCCCAAAACGCTATAACGAGACAACCACAGCTAGCATTTGTATATGCGCCGACTGAACATTGGGGGGCACATGCCAAGCCTTTTCTCCTCGGCCAATTCACAATAGTAACCTTACAGGGCGCTCGTGTGTACGGCTCGCTCGACTTCGTACCGGAACTACTTGAACGCGCTGGTACCGAATCTACGCTGTATAAGGTGTGCGACGCTATCGCCTCCGCCTACTTTGCCAACCGGTCACGTTCCGATAATATTGAATTTGGCCATCGAAAGCTGTATGTCAGGGCTTTGCAATCTCTATCAAATGACGCCTCAAACGTTGAGAAGAAAAGCCAAGACACCACGCTGGCGGCAGTGTGGCTGCTGTGTTTGTATGAGGTAGGTTCGTTCTGTTGTTCACGTTGTTCACACCGTGATTACACAGCTAAGACATCTTTATATATATAGCTCATAGTCGGGGCACGGGGTCAAGAACCTCGGGGCTGGAGGACGCATGGTGAAG
Organism: Aspergillus sergii; assembly: GCA_009193525.1. Classification (NCBI taxonomy): domain Eukaryota; kingdom Fungi; phylum Ascomycota; class Eurotiomycetes; order Eurotiales; family Aspergillaceae; genus Aspergillus; species Aspergillus sergii. The sequence continues at coordinate 43,756 of ML741851.1, read as the reverse complement.
CATTAATCGGACTATTACGATTGCGAGGTCAGAACCAATTCCAGACCAGAACAGGCTGCCAGCTTTTTCAGCTAGCGTACCAAACGGTTGTATGTTTCCTCATAAATAGCACGAAGCACCCTACTAGTTGATTCTCACGTTCAATGTTATAGCAAATACAGACGATACGAACAGGCCGGATGCCGCCCCCAGAGGCAGTCGCCTGGCTGCAGTCAATGCAGACATCTCCCATGGCGAGGAACCTCCTCTTTCTGCCAGCATTTCTGTACAGTGACCTGGCCTCCCGAATTTACAGCACGATCTGCGATCTGATCGACCAAGGCTCATACGAAAAGATGCTCGAGAGCATTAACGACATAATGTTTGCTTGCAAAACTCTGGAATCCTCGATAGATGCAGTGGTCACCCAAGGCCCAGCCTTACAATCACAACCAGGTCCATCAGACGACCTAGCGACAGGACAAAGTCACGAATGGTTAATGAAGCAACATGCAGCGAACTATCTTGGTGCATGTCTCTTTCAAGTTTATCAAGGAACTGTAGAGTTGCTTTCCCAGACACTAAAAGCTAATGTTTCACCGAAGAAACATGCTGCGCTCCTGTGCTTACGTGAGTCTATCATTGAACGATTAAAGGACCTGGCAGACCGGACCCTAGTGTCTCTCCCGCTACTTTTGCCGGCGAAAGCGGTCATTGCTGACAGACAGGGTCCAAATATTCCAACGTGGGGACACGCCCTGAAGCTGCTATGGCCGTTGGGATTAATTTCATCCTCCCCCAATGTACACGACAGCCAGCGTGCTGCTGCGAACTTGGGCTTGCTTCGAATAGGATATGAGGCTGGGATTATGCAGGCTGTAGGGGGATAGTATTAGGATATGATGGAGCATATTCAATATCAACGTCTAAAATTTGCAACTATAAAAAGATTGCATCGAGGGATAACAATCACAATTCAGCTCTACCTATATCAAATTGATGATAGTCAAACAAAAATAAAATAAAATAAAATAATCTCCCATCCTCACCGAGCAACCAGACCCCCACAGCAACGTATCCACAGAGTGTAGTGATCAAGAACGCGAAGTCGGGTTTTCAAAGACCTCATCCAACCAGTCCATAGTAGCCATGGCCAGCTGGGGCTCGGCGCCAATAGCACAATGCTCTCCCGCACCCACATTATTCCTGAAAAGATGATAATAGGCCTTATCACCAAGCATACGTGCCATCCTCTCCGGCTGACCGGGCGCGATATGGTCGTCTTGACCCGATGCAACAAACACCGGACACGTGATGTTATCCAGCATCGTCTGATTTATAGCCATTTTGTTCATTTTAGTCATCCATTCGAAAGGGCTGCTAGTCTTAAAAGACCATAACCCCTGATCAATGCCCCATATCTGACTCGTGTCGGTGGTTTTCTGGTATGCTTCCCAGACTATCGCATCGAAGGCCGTCTTGTTCCCACCCAGATAGAGCTTTTGTATTGACGCTGGGAACTGTTGCAGGATTGTCTCATGAAGATCAAGCATTCCATCGATTGCCAAGACAGCAGCAAGACGGTGCTCACGGGTGGCTGCCAAAGGCGCCAATTGACCACCGAACGAGATGCCTCCCAACGCGATGCGGTCCGTGTCCACATCGTCACGGGTTCTTAACCAGTCAACGACGGGAGTGACCACATTCCACCAGTCAGGGATGAACCCAATGTTTGACTGGCGCCGTACTGTGGGCTGTCCGGGCCCCTCGTAGGTGACAAAGTTCCACCCGCGTGCGAGGATCTCTTTGCCCAGTTGATGGTAGCTATCTTGTTGGGCTCCATCGTACCCAGACCCGATCAAGATCGTGGGAAGTCGTTTGCCTTGGCCGCTGGTCCCGTTGGCGTGTGGTGACTTCGGGGGTGAATAGAAATATATAGGGATCTTGTACTCTGTTCCGTCGAGCTCCACCTGCTCCGGTGGGTCAGGTAGCAGCTTCATGGCGGTGTCATAATGGTCCAGCACGGAATCCCACAATGTTTGAATGCGGGGATCGGAGGCATTTCCGTGCAGGAAGAAGTCGGCTGCGCGATAGTATGACGACGCACGGAGGTGCGCCTCACGAGCCGAGACGGGAAACCTCGTGGCATTGACCGACGAAGCCTGGTCGGCGATTTGGTCTGCCAGGTACTTGAACTCTCGATAAAAGCTTTCCATGTCGCCTGGCTTGATTTGGGAGGCTGCGCGAAGGACCTCACCCGTAGCAGCACCGCCGCCATTGGCGAAAGAAAGAAATGTCTCCAGGACGAAGGCAAACTCAGAGTCACTACTCAGTTGATAGATAGATGTCGTGGAGTTAGTAATAGTGACGTTAGGAATCGATCTACTTGCTGTCTGTTCTTTGTGTCAGTGACTGATACGCCAAGGAAGTATTCAAGGGAGCGATATACCGCTAGGGTGAACAGCGCCCCAACACAAAGTGAGGACCCGAGACGCATTGCGATGAGTGTTTTCACAGAGGATGTAGGATCTGCAACTCGAGTAAGAATGCTTTGATATTGATATCAGTCGATAAGACAATAGCCAGGGATTCGAGGAAGAAGACAACACTTTATATATTTCAGAAGATGGCTAAGCAATACTTTTATTGAGGTGTTTACCTTCGCATTCATATTTAGTAATTCTTCGCAAGTATATCCGTGGCTCCATTGGGATGTCAGATACGACTGTTTGCCTGAATCGCATTGCCTGTTTTGGCAACCAGTTCGGAGTGATGAGCCAGACGCGAATTTGTTGGATCACAACCTCAGCCGCCGCCACGGGGCAAACAAGCAACGCTGATCGCTACCATCTCAGGTAATCCATTCGACTCTAGTCTTGCTTAGGAAAGGTGGCTCGGGCTGCAAAAGCTTGGTCAATATAGCCTGGCACTAAGCCTGATCCCGTTAGCCATGCGAAGGCGGGAATCCCATTGGCTTCCAGCTGACCACATCCCGATATTCAGAGGTGGGGTCCATTTATAGCACAACAACTATAGTATGTACAGTAGCGGAGGGGCGATGCATTAAATCGCCCCCTGCCCTGACCATATGATTGGATTCATCGTCTGGACTCAGGAGGTTTGGAATTCCAAATGGAATTATCCAAAATTACCAACTTCCTGTTGCCTCAGTGATTCCCTGTCAATCTGCAAGTCCCACTCAACAAGGCTGAGGTAGGTAACTGACTCATCATCGTCCTTAGGCGAAGCATAGGCTTTCATTTAAGGATTTCCGTAGCGAGATTTGATGGGGCACCAACTGTAGGTACACCGGAAATCAGGGAAGTAGTATATACTTTGTAGGCAGTGAATGCTTGTATATGTTTAAAATATGATAATAGAGTGAGTATAAATTTGAATGATTGTTATACACAAAATAATGCACGAGGATGTTGTTTAATAACTGGTTCAATATGAAAGTACTGTCTGTGCTTCAAAGAACTCTAACAGTTATAGTATAAAAAGACATGTCTTCAACTGAGTTAGAAACATAACTACTTCTAAAACAGGGTCAATTCTCCGGGACTCTGTATGTCAGGAAACTACCGTTTATAATATTTGCCCCACCCCGAATGAGTCACACTAGTATCTGACCTTGACGCTAACCGGCCGCTCCGTTGCCCGATGATTTATCGAGTCTCATTCGAGTAGTTGTCTTATGCACCCCCAGACGTCTCCAGGGCTACACTTCATTCAGCCTTGTCAGCTCACAATTTATGTTTGATCCATTAGGGCAAGAAGGGCCAAGCTATGATTCAGGTCAATGCTATACATTATTAATATCTGTTATGTTAATCGCGTTCTGCAGTGGCAACAGCGTGGTTCTTTTGGTTGGTCAGCAGCTTGCCGGTCGCAGTAGTCACCAAATTGCTGAGGCTGTTCCATCATTGCCTATCCCTTGCAGTATACCCTCGACAAAAACACACAATGTCACCATGGCATCAATAGTCCTTACACCCTTACCAAGTAGCTCGCGCAGGATTCTAATAATTATTCAATATAATTTTCAGATTATCTATCTATTTATATATCTCCGATATAATACCTCTAGACTCTGGATTAAACAGTATTATAGTTTGAATACTACAGTAGTCTAGTCATAGTTATTGATATATTTACAAAATATCTTCAAAGGTATTTCAAATAGACTTTAAAGCATAAATCTTATACTAATAATAATTAGCCATATATTATTTCAAGCGATAAATATTCTGTAAAGATTATCTAGAGATAATATAACTGTTAGTGACTTTAGACTTAATTAGCGGAGTAAAAAGAAGGAAAAGTATTATATACAACTGCTATTCAAGTCCAAAGCTATATCAAGAAGCAAGTATCATCTTCGGGGAAGGACCAGACTCGCTCACGAATTGCAGTGAAATCTTCGAGTTGTCTCTCCTGGTGATCCATGATCTGCCGTCTTGTCTACATTCAAATCTAAGCCGGGGCTAGAAATGTTCAGCATAGACACCTTTATTCTTTTGATGCGGCTTTATATACCCTATAGCTCTAGCGTGGATATGCTACAGGTACACTAGACAGTCCCATAATGTTGAATTGTAAACAACCCACTCATGCCCAGCATCCTGACACTCAAACTTACCCTCTGCACATTCCAGACATATATCAAAATACCTCCTCGCACAAACATGGCAATGATAGTATTTCCCGGGGACAATGTATCCGTAGCAGATATCGCACCATCTTAGGCCCCTATCTACAGTGACTGGGTCTGGACTGCCGTGTGGACTGTCTTCTCCTTCTGGGATTTCCATGGCGTAGAGTTACACCGGTCTCTAGCACCCAGCGAGATTCCATGTTTCATTAAAAGCTTTACTTCTTCAACATGGTCTTTTGCCGCAGCGAGGAAGAGTATGGTGCGATTGTTGTCGTCGCGAATCTCGGTGTTGCTTCGCGGGTGCTACAACACGAGTGTGATAACCTATCTCTCTTTGCGACCTCTGTAGAGCCTCACTCCCAAAAACCTTGTGCAACGGCTTTAGGTCATCGAATTTAATAGAGGAAACATCTGCTAGGTTTGCGAGCAGGAGATTGACCACCTTGATGTAGCCAAAGATGCATGCTATGTCTAATAGCCTGTTGCCTACAATGTTCGGAGCCTATATATATCCTTGTTCTGCCGAAGGAGTGAGTGGCTGAACTTCAGGCATCTTTCTTCTGAGGCTAGATGCCTGATTATCGAGCGATCTGATCCTATGGTAGGCACTTCTTGGCTATCATAGGCCAGGTGCAACAACGGTCATGGGTCCGGCTCTTTACTCTTCGCTAGGCCTTGCTATCGAGTGTTGCCTCCGGGGCTTTGGCTTCCCCAAGCGTAGTGCTGTGACAAATATTCATTCCAGAGACGGCGTTCTGCATGCGGCTAATGCCATTGGGATCCGCCCAAGGTTCATCGCGCATCCACGCGTGGGATAGGCAATCTGGGGCAGACAATCGCTGGTCCGGATCTACAGTCAGCATCCGATCTATGAGATCCAACGCCGAATCTGCCACCGGATCCCAATAGGGGGATGGGTAGTCGTATCTGCCCAGTTTGATCTGTTGCGCGAGAGTGTAGGGGCTTTCCTTGGTGTAAAGATCGTCGGAAAACGGAGGGAATCCACATAGACAGATGTACATAACAACACCAGAGGACCATATGTCCACTCCAAACCCGTATTTGCGTTTCCTGCTCTCCACAAGAATTTCTGGGGCCACGTCTGAGTCATGTCAGCAATCGCTCTGACAATATCAGCTGAACACAATCGGGGGTGCTCACAGCTTGGAGTTCCACACAATGTCGTGGGCAGCGCATCGGCTTTTGCGTCGGCCTGGATTTGCTTTGATATCCCAAAGTCTCCTAACTGAATTGTAAGGGCCTTATCCATAACCAAGATATTCTCGGGTTTAATGTCACGATGGACCCATCCATGTTCGTGCTACCAGTCTTAGCATTTGGCCCAGTCTAGGGAAGCCCAGGAAACCAGACTCACTAGGAATTGAATAGCCAATAGTAACTGATTGAATATCGTCCGTGTTTCGGGCTGGGTGAGCTTTCCTTTTGACACTATGACATTGAAGAGATCCCCTTCCGCTGCGAAAGTGGTGACGAGGCGGAACGAATTGCTCCCAAAATCGACGAATACATCTGTGATATTCAATATGTTTTGATGACGGTACTTGCGAAGGCTGTGTAACAAGTCTATTTCGCCATACGACTCCACCCAGGAAGAGCTAACGGGCTCTGGGAGCTCGACAATCTTTACGGCAAATATAAGGCCTGTTACCTTGTCAGAGCAGCGGTACACAGTAGCAAAATGACCCTTTCCTAATTGCCCTTGTACGGTATACCGCTCATGGAAGCTAGTCTTGATATCGTAGTACTCCATAAACTCTCCAAAGGAGATCACCTCACACGGTTCCGCCTCTATTTGGGAATCAGGCCGTTTTCCGTGCTGTGTTTCTTCGAGAGCCTCGAATAATCCGGTCATTACCCGGTTTGATTGGCGCGTTAAAGTCTTTCCAGCAACTGCCTCGTAATCAATTGTCAGACGTCGGACTAAATTCTGTAATCCTCTCCGAGAAGCAAGATGAAAAGCACGGTGACCCTCCAGTCCGTGCGGCATGACAGCGCCACAGTCAGCCAGAAGGGCAGCGATGGCTTCCTGGCCACTTCGAACAGCGATACTCAGGGCTGAATCGCCCCATACCGTCTCTGTCGTTAGATCTGCGCCCGCTTCAATAAGTAAGCGAACCGCGTCGATACTGCCGCTGGATACAGCAGACATGAGTGAGGTCCAGTTGGATGATCCTTTGCTATTGACGCCGGCGCCTCCATTCACCAGGACACGTATAACTCCTACATGCCCGTTTCGAGCGGCCTTTTGCAGAGCAGTTTCGTTCATGTAGTCTTTGGTATCGACTGCTGCCCCTAGGCCCAGAAGAGCTCGTACATTTTCCGCGTGGCCGAATGCCGCCGCACGAATCAAAGCCGTCTCTTTATCAGTTCCACAGTCTTCAATATCATGGCCGTCTGCCACCATGTGCTGAAGTATCGAGGAAACGTCAAATGCCGCGGCAAGAACGATGGCCGGGATGTTGCGGGGAAATTCCTGGCTCCAGTTGGGATGGCGAGCTTCGGAAAGGCTCCATGCCTGGTTCGCCACTTCGACCGCTATTGGATTAGACAACAACTGATTCACATGCGGCAAAATCTCGTCCTGCTGTAACACACTGATGTCCGAGCCCCAATGCTTGGCGGCGTATTCGAGAAAAGGGAACTCAACCAAACGCTGGAGCATTGCCGCATCACTTGCACAGATGCCAGACGAGAAGTTAGGGAGCGTCAAATATGTCAGGCAGACTTTAGTGAGGTTCATTCTCGCAATCACAAGCTTTTGGCCAAGCGTCCGTTCGAGATATTGCTGGACGGTGTAGTGAATTACGTGAATCAATTGTGACTCAGTGTCGACGGTAATCAGGCCTCCACACGCCGCGGTCAAGATGTCCCCGTCGGGTAAATTGTCATCTTCTAAGGCTTCTTCTCCTGGCAGCTCCAAAGTGGCGTACATGTGCTGTAACTGCATGACCGTCAGATTTTGATGGGCGCAAACAAGCCAGAGGAGGACCAGCTCTGCCAGCTCCGCATTGTCCATGGGTTGATCATAAATCCTTTGCAGGGCTTCCGAGTATGTATCATCCAAAGTTGTGGGGAGAGTGCGTAGGGCCGACCGCACGGCTTTTCGATTGATCTTGGTGGCAAGGGACTCGAGATGAAGCTTGGCGAGCAGAAACCTGTCAACTAAGCTTTAGCAGAACCTCCTGAAGTTGGGGCGGATGGCGTACATTCCCTGACATTCTCCGGTGATAAAATCGATGATCTCCTGGCGCAAGGCCGGGTCCGCTCGGACGTGCTTGGACAGTCTGGGCTGTTGGTCGATCTGTGCGTCCAAGAAAGTAGTAATGTCCTCATCCTGCGCAAGGATTTCTACTCTTTCTTCAGAAGTAAAGTGCGACTCAAAAGTGGTTGAGAACCGCGAGCTGCACATAACCACTGTGTTGGAGCCAATGGAACGAATGGTGGACACAATTTTAAGAGCCTCATCATCGGACACCGCACACTCGTCGAGCGCGTCTATGACAACGAAAAGTGTCTTCAATTGTTGCGTCAATTTAGCCAATAGGCCTATTAGCTCTTTCAATGTAAGCCGGGTTCCATACTTTCTGTGTGTTTTGTAGAGTGAGAGCACTTCGGGTGGTATTGCCTCTCTTTCGGAATATTGGAGTACCTGCAGGAGAAGACTTGACAGCATAGCAGTAGAGGACTGCTCCGCTCGACGTGCATAGTTGCAGTAGATGTATGTGTGGAGGGTATTCCTGGCTTTTGGCTCCTTCTCAAGAGCATCAATCACGATGGACCTGCCATTAATTAGCTGTCTCTGCAATTCCTCGATCCATAATCTAATAATGCACTGACATCAGTCGGGTTTTGCCGGCACCAGCTAAGAGCATTGAGTTAGCATCGTAAAATAAATACGAGGGAGTAGGGATATTCACGGAGTCCTGGGCACCAGACCATGCTGGTCTCTCCCTCGAGCCAAGCTTTGATGACTTCGTGGTTGATGAACCAGCCACCGGTCCCCGATTGGACACTTTCCAGGATAGCGACGTGCTGTTCGCGGAATTGCAGAGCACCGAGCCAAGAAAAGATTTTCTGCTTCTGTTCTTCTTGCTGCCGCGAGTGGGTTTCGTCGACCTTTTGCTCGATGTCAACTATTTTCTCATGGGACGATTGCACCATCCGATGTGACAACTGCGTGAGTTGTCTAAACAAGAGCTGTTAGCAAGTCTCCAAGCGGATGGATACAGCCTCTGGCCTGCATAGAAGCGAGAATTATAGGTCGAAATAGCCAAATTGGTGTTCTAAGCCATACGAGTACACTAAAGCGACAGGCCGCACTCGTTTATATGCAGGCGAGATGCCACAATAAGAGTGAGAGAAAGCTCAACGTACAAAAGATCACTCTGCATGACAAGAGTGAAATGACTCTTCAGTCGCTCAAGGCAAGCAAGTTTCTCCGCGACATCCTTTTTCGTAAATGGCCAAACCAGGGACAATGATCGATGGTGCAGTTTACTTTGCGGACTGAGCTGTGCGATGATATCCTCCAGCAGGCGCCGGAAAAGGATGAGCGGATTATCGGGACCAACAAATGACTGTATGGATAAAGGCTTGTGCGTTCCCAGCGCTACCATCGCGTCTTCGGCATCTTCTATGCGGTCCCTGAGTACCTCGAGCAGATATACCGTGCTCCGCAGCTCATCGCGCAGCTTGACTCGATCGTCGGCTCCATGCTTTATACCTCTGAGATATTCAGTCGCAGTGCCTGCGAGCTGGATTAGAGTGACCACGCTTGCGGCGATACCCAGTGGGTCAGCCATGGCTGCGGGAATTCAGGATCCAGGTGGATGAGGAGAAGCTGTGTCGAGCGTTTGTGATTGTGTGCGGCGGGGCTGTGCTTCCTGTGCATCACTCGCAGGAAGCGAAGGGGCTCAGCCGCATCTGCTCATGTCGCGAAGACCGCCGATGTCCGACATCCCCTAATGGTCATGAAGCAAAGCGTGAAAATGCTAAGTCTTTTGAGAAATATCTGGAAGTCACGACAATGAACAATCAAGACTAAAGAGGTTGAAGAAGTCGAACAACGGAATCATGCACGTGGCTAGAGTTCACCTGACCCTGACCTAAAATCTGTTATTACTTTATTAACGGGTCGGGTTCGGGTCGGGGTATGCGGGGTCCCCGAAGAACCCTAGCAAGAGTTGTTGTACTTTAGTACACTGAGGCAGGAAGAGGTGTGATCAGTAACGGTCTCCCTGATCCACTCAGCCACATACAAATTTAAATTGCTTTTCACCATAGTTTTCCTGGGTCTATTACCGCTGATAGCAGTGGAAGAACGACGATCACGTAGGCGGGGCTGACAATTCCTCAGCCTCGCGCTAGGAATTTATCCGTAGCTAGCCTTTTACCACCGTCAACGTGTGCCCCTGACTTAGATAATGCAATTCCTACGACACAATGGGTTCCAAACGTAAGAGGCTAACCCACCGGGATTATAGCGTGGGCTGGATATGCGCACTGCCGAAAGAGCTCACCGTCGCGATAGCCATGTTAGATGAGGAGCATGAGAGGTTGTCGCCAGCATCCGACCGAGATGACAACGCGTATGTCTTTGGAGAAATAGGGAACCATAACATCGTCATCGCCTGCATGCCGATGGGGATGACAGGAAACACACCTGCTGCCCTTGTAGCGAAGGATCTGCTACATAGCTTCCATCACCTCCAGTTCTATCTGATGGTGGGCATCGGCGGCGGGGCTCCCAACGAACAAAACGATATCCGCCTGGGAGATGTCGTGGTGAGTGCTCCAACAGGTCAACACGGGGGTGTTGTCCAGTATGACTTTGGGAAGACCCTGGCAGAAGGCCGACTTTATCGCACCGGGACTCTCAATCGGCCACCAAACGTGCTTCTCTCCACACTCAGTTACTTGAGGTCCACCTACGAGCTGCTGGGGCATCCAACGTTTTTAAAGCATCTTGCAACAGTTATATCTCGCTATCCCCATCATGCTACTACATTTTCCTACCCTAGAGGTATATATGACACCTTGTTCGAAGCCGACTACGATCATGCCATGCCTCTTCAGCCTTGTGAAGCGGGATGCGACTACGGAAGAGTTATAGGGCGAGGCCATCGCGCGAGCAACTACCCTAGCGTATTCTTTGGAAATATTGCGTCCGCAAACCAGGTGATGCGCCACGGGTTAACCAGGGACAGGATTGCTCGGGAACATAATGTTCTGTGCTTTGAGATGGAGGCAGCTGGTTTGATGGACCAATTTCCTTGCCTTGTTATTCGTGGAATTTCGGACTATGCCGATTCACATAAGGACGATCGATGGCAGGATTATGCCAGTGCAGTTGCCGCTGCATTTGCGAAAGATCTCCTTCTGGTAACCCCTGCAAGAGATATTCGTGGTGAGTTCCCTCGATAACTTAAACACATAGACCGCGTACATTCTGACACGGCTCCTACAGACCGGCATCACGATGAGCATGCCAGAAGACAACCAACTAGGTCAAGAGATACTGACAGCCCTGGAGCCATGAGCTCACAATCCAAGGTGGACAACAACCGAACTAGAGCGAATAGACCCTTCACACCGCAGAGTTCCACTTATGCATCTCTCGATGCATTACCAAGCATACTGCCAGACCCACGATCGTTTGACCCACGTAAGCATTAACCTTCTGGGTTGATGATTTGATTATCCTGACAGTTCCCAGGATATAAGATTATGCCAAGCGCCTATTTTGAAGTCGGAAAAGCATGCCTACCCACTCGTCTTTTCTATTTATCTATGATGACACCTGTGCTGTTCTATAACTAACTATCGCGCATTTGCAGATTTTCTCCATTGTGTGGTTCCGTGAGTCTTCAGCGCCAGCATCTGCTGAGGAGACATTCTTAACAGGTAGATTCGGCGAGCCGATCGGCCACCTCGCCAAACCCATGGTTGTCTTCAAAACACAATCAAAGGTGTGCTGGTGCTTGTACGTCATGTCATGCTATTATTTCTACACCTCACATTTTCTAATATACCATAGCCCAATAAGTCCCTTCGATGGCCGTGAGGCTGACCCGTCGAAACTTGCAACAATATATGTACAGGGCACGTCGCCTCTAAGAAGGCGGTATGAGGCGCAGATAACAAAAGAGCCTCTCGAGTTTGTGCCTGCAAGGTCTGACATGAGCTTTCAAAGAGCAAGGGTTGATTTTGGTAAAGTTTATAGCGTAGAGCATAATGTCAAGGTATTGGAAATCGGAAGGATCGCTTCGGGCTCAATTGCCAAATTTATGGCCTACGTGGATATTGAGACTTCACTCGATTAGTTGATGAATTCTACGTGGAAAGCAAGGATTGATTTCTACTTTGCATACCTGGAGTCTAGATGAGTAAATTGCCGTATACAATTGACTGGCCAGATAGATAGATAATCTAGTTACATAGATTAGAATAGTATTACCCGATACAGAACTTCTAACCGGTAAGAGGAATGAGCCAGACAGACTCCATAGTATAGTAGCAAATACTTATAATTTATACCCGACTCCCACAAACTCAACCATTGTAGGATGTTGGAGACCAACCTGCAAGTGTTAAACTTAAGCGCTCAATACCAGGTAATCTTGATTGACAAGTACCTTGTACTTAGCTGGTTGAAAGGGTTGGCGTAGTCGTGCGTTAATGTCTAAATCGTGTCATTCGGCAGTCCTGAGGATATCGTCACAGAAACTCGTCTTTGAGCAAACTGGGTAAGATATAACAAAGTAGGCGGCAATTCTGGCCTGATAAGAGAGCAAAAAACATAATATGACTGGCTATCAATGCTGGCTAATTACACTTGATGACTCCCCCCTGTCAATCACCGGCCGCTAAGAAATTAGAACGAAGATGGCTTCTTCCTCCTCACCTCGTATCCTACAATTACCTCTTCAGAGAAATGCTGCCTGAGATTAGTGCTGCGATTAAGAACAGTGTGTACAGGGATGTATGGCCCTACTTGGTATAGCCAAGCATATAATGTAGAAACCAAGTACAATGCCTCGGTACCTCGAGATAGCGAGCTCAGGAGTGACTGTGCCGCAACGCATTAGCGCCGTGACAGACCCCGCCTCCTGCAGCTACAGACCCTGCTAGTATAACTCACAAAGTGGAGGAACTCCTGCGAGGCTGAGGGGGCGAGGTTTCCCAGGATTCCCCGATCGCCCACTTTTTGTTCTCGCTGTCTTCTGTAGCTCTTAGCTCTCTGCAGCTCAGAACGGCAACCCACCACGCTCCCCACAGAACACAGGAAAGGTATCTCCAGGTCTACACGTACGTCAGTTCATGCTAAAGGAGGTCTAATGCCAGATAGCTTGAGATGCTCTGCTTGGCTATTACCAAAAGAGACATCCAATGTTCGAACAGGGCAAAGCCTGGGAACAATCTCTGTGGGACACATCTAAAGTCAAAGATAGTTACACTAGTGAGCGATAATGAACCGACCAGCGACTCATCGGAGGAAGCGGAAGCGACACCGGAAGTCAATGATTTGATCGAAGCAGTGAAAGACATGGGTTTAGAAAGCTCACCAAGCAGGTTTGATGGCGACGAGACCCTGTGGGAGGATGAAATTAGGGTAAAGTTCGAAGCAGCTTCCATAACCAGGAGCGGAAATGCTAAGCATCATAGACAGGTTGGCGGCCGCCATGAGAGTGAAGATCCTGAACTTATAAACCTGCATTCCCCAGAGTGCGTCGCGCCAATTGGTATATTATCTGCGCAATCTACACCATCTCGTCGCCCAAACCCCACACTATCAATCCCAGCTATTGCTTCCGATCCCCATGCGCTTTTCGAGAGCCCGACCAACTACATCCCACCCGAGCTTCATGAAACTCTACAGTTCGACTTGTTAAGGATATTGGAGCAACCGCCTGATAAGTACGCCGGAGTAGTCTACATATGCCATGTCCAGTATAAGCAACGGAGAGTCTCGGACACGAAGGTCATTAAGATCGGGGTTACATCTGATGTAAGACAGCGCTTGAAGGCTCATTTCAACAACTGCGCTCACACCAGTCTCCGACTCATCACTTTCTATCCGCGGTCGGAGTCAAAATCGGACAACCGAAAACAAATCCCAAATCGTTATCAAGTAGAGAAGCTCATTCACACAGCTCTGCGGCAGTTCAAATACGACAAAAGATGTGGGTGTGGCAAGACGCATCAGGAGTTATTTGAGATTCATAAGGATGAGCTCGACAATATGCTAGATACCGTGGAACATTGGGTTTCCTGGAGTGAACGTAAATTTGGTCACGTCTTGGTTCCTTGTGGCGAATGATGCTGTACATACATCTATGTACCAATCCGCCCATCCATCAGGGAAGGGCTACTCACTCATGTACTTAGCTTATGTTCTATTTAGTGCTGTATCTTCAATGCAATAAGCATGGAGGACATTTGTTCCTAGTCGTGACAAAACTCTTCAACTGTACACGAACTACTACATATACAGGCTCCCATAGCTTCGGTTCATATAAGCACCATTTAATGAATCAGACTGGAGTGCTTGTTTCCTTCTGGTTACCCAACCTCTGTACATCCAAGGTCCTGACCATTTCTCTCCAAAACCTGATAGGCTGCTCAGTGTCAACTGCGCCCTTCACCTGCGACGCGTAGAGCTCTCCTGATCTTCTAGCTAAGGTATCAGACGTTGCAGGTATCGACCTGGAGGTTTCTTTCGAGTACGAGATAGCAAACATAAACATTTCCGTCGGCGATCAGAACACTAAGACCGAAAAAATAGATGAGAAACCATCTGATGACGAGCCGCCGGCCTTTTTATGGCACTATGACAGCTTTGCCTTCGTGTGTGTGACGATGTTGTCGGATTGTACACGAATGATTGGTAGGGAGACTGCTATTCGCATGCCCTCTGGAGAGATAAGGAAGATCCGCGGGCCAGCCATGGTATATTCCCTCTTCCTTTTGTTCCATGATCATAGATACTAACAGTCCGTCAGGGAACTGCCGTCGTCATGCAGGGCCGATACCTGGAACATCAGGCATTGAAAACCCTTGGAGGTCGCGAGCGTATCAGCATGGTCACAGCCTTCCGGCCCAAGTCCCATCTTGTTCGAGACGAGATGGCCCTGACTGGGTCTCGAGCCATCAGCAATTGGCCTGAGCTTTACACTGGGTACACTGGGTATAGAATGGAGCTTTTGGAGGAGTGCCTCCGGACCAATATAAATGAGGAGAGAGTGTGGGAACGGTCCAATTGGCCTTTTGACATTCCTGGCATGAGGAGGGTTTTCGAGGAACAGAAAGCTCTTCTAGAAGTAACAATTGAGGAGCTCGTGGAGGTGGAGAATAGGGATTGATGCTACGGATATATCTCTAAATTGTCACCCAACGCACTTCTATTATTTAAGTGTGGAGGAGCACCAGAGCGTTGGTTTACGGCGACTGATTCAGGTTGCTATAATGCGAGTTTAGATCAAATATATGTACATATGATGTTTCACAGTTGCGGGATATCTATCTAACCAATTTTTTTTTTTTTTTTTTTTTTTTTTCTTACTACACATAAATTTTGTGAAAAGCATGAATATGCACAACCTTATAAAGCTTTCAATAACACTAATATACTCCGTAGGAAGATAGAGCTTTGACCGACTTTGACCTATAATTAGTTTTAATTTCGGCAGAACTTCTACGGCAGTTAGGGCTGTGCGGAAGTCTAGCTCTGACGATCTTCAAGTATGCCTCGCCCTAATTTCTGACTCAGCCCTAACGGATATCTTCGGATTTATCGCATTTTGGAGATATCCGATGCCCGGGATTAATGCATATATGGCGGACTTAATTCGGACGCTTCGAAGATATAAATACAAGAAAGTGCCCACTGGTGTCGAAATACATAACATCAGACATCGCATAATATTCGGAATATTCAATACAACGACATGGCAACACTCGCTGGAAAGCAAATTAGCCAGAATGGCCTTGGTTTGATGCGTGCGTACACTCACTACATCCCTCTAACCATGTTGGCATTTTCTGACTGTCGCAGGCCTTATCTGGCATTACGGGCCTACCCCGGACGAAAAGGCGTTCAGAGTGCTCAAAACAGCCCTATCAGCTGGAGCGAATGTCTGGAACGGTGCAGATTTCTACGGCTTGCCGAACAACAACTCCCTGCATCTAATGAATCGCTACTTTACCGCCTATCCTGAGGATGCTGAGAAAGTTGTCTTCACGGTCAAATCTGGTTTGGTGGACATGAAAACTTTCACGATGGACGGTTCCCGGAATGGCCTCCGCGGCTTCGCAGATAATGCCTTGAAGATCTTGGACGGCAAGAAGAAGATCGATATCTTTGGTTTGGGAAGAGTAGATCCCAACGTTCCAATCGAGGAGAGTGTGAAGGCGCTGGCCGAGCTCAGGGAAGAGGGCAAGATCGGGGGTATCCAGCTGAGTGAGGTGCGTGCTGACACCATCCGTCGTGCTGCTCGTGTAACCAAGATCGACATGGTCGAGGCCGAGGTCAGTCTCTGGTCGAGAGAAGTGTTTGAGAATGGAGTTGCGGAAGTGTGCGCGGAGAACGACATTGTTCTTGTGGCACATACTCCATTAGGCGCTGGAATGTTAACGGGGTCAATCAAGACCGTGGACGATCTTCCCCAGACTCATCACCGTACGGTTCCCCGCTTTCAGCCTGAGAGTATTGCTCAGAATCGTCTGCTTGTTGAGCAACTGGAGAAGCTCGCAGAGTCAAAGGGTTGTACTACGGCTCAGCTGGCCCTGACATGGCTCAAGGTTCAGAGCAGAAGACCGGGAATGCCGTTCATTGTACCAATCGCAGGTGCCCGGTCAGAGGAACGAGTTCTGGAGAATATGGCGGATATTGAATTGGACGATACTGACCTTGAGAGGATCCAGTCCATCTTGGACAACTATCCTGTGGCAGGGGCGAGATATCCGCCGGCAGCTGCGAGATTGAATGAGTATTAGAAAGAATTCTCTAATTGGTTACGCACCCCCTCCCCTCTTGTATGATAGCTGTTTCGATTATTTGTATCTTAGAAACATGATGCACGAGAAGAATAACTGTCAGTTTACTATTCGATCGTTAAGATAGTAAGGCTCATTTAATGTGACAAGGTATCGATGATAATCGTTGATTCTATAGGAGAAAAACGTCATGTTGATAGAATTGTATATCTACTGGTGTGTTCATGTAAAATCTCCCATTCCTAATTTTCATTGGTGTCACTTATCCTATCCTAGTTGCTATCAATGCTCTGCTTAAATTTTGCTCATTTACTACAAGAATTATCAGACCGGGCTTTTTGAGGTGCCTGATCAACTCTACACTTGTATGAGGTTTTAGCATGTTACAGCCGCATTTGGCAGAGTTATCAATATCCGAAAATAGCTTATCTTGTATGGAGTATCGCGAAGGATGACCTCTCCGGGAACCACGGTAGACAACTGGCCTTATTCACTTCACTGTGCAAGAATGATATTATTCATATGATATATCCTTGCGGCGCCCACATGCAGTCCAACTGAAGCAAGCCCTCTCTCATAGTAACCCTACTTGAGAATAGCATGCAGCTTCCTCGTCAAAGAAGTGGTCACTGGAATAGACTCCTCGTCAACAGAGTCAGCATAAAAGCGTCGACACTTATCCAAGTCAATATTGCGCGCATCCGCCCAAAATGGACATCGATACCAAACCTGCGCACTGATCCAGATAATAAGCTTTCTATTCTAATAGTCTTTGCTCAGTTAATTCTACACAATAGGAAGATAGCCAACAAGCAGCACTCCTTCCCTTAGGGCTGATTACTACTCAATGAATCTCAGCTCTTCTGACCCTGTACTAGTCATTTGTGTATGGAGTATTCCTTCCCATTCCACCAAGCCTACCCTATACCATTCGGAGACCATCGCGGATAGTCTATGGGTTGGGAATATCTTCCTCTCCTGGCAATTATCTATAGCGTCTTCACTAGCGCAATTAGCATTAGTATCCACAACCAACTTTACTTCCGCCCATCATTGCCACGCGACTGATGGCTCATTCATCTCCAAGGCTCGCTTGCCCCCTATGATTGGTGGTGGCATTATAGTCCCACTTGGCATGTTTTGATTTGCTGGGACGGCTAAGCCAACCATCCCATGGCCGAGTCCAGTCTGTGCCAAACCTTCTGATCGGCTGCGGCATGTACCTGCTCTTTCTTCAAGGACTCGACTAGATCGTGAATAACTATACAACTACGGAGAATGGTGCAAATGGGGTCAATGCCTGGATACGAAGTGTTTTTGGGGCCGTATTCCCACTTTTTGCAAACCAGGTGGTGAACGCACTCGGGGTTTCTCACCCCACAATTATCCTCGAGGCCCTCAGCGTGGTGTTGGTTCCAGTCCAGGTTTTCTTTTAGTACCGGGGAGGCCGAATACGCGCGTGGTTGTCAGTGAAAGTGCCATCATACTTGCAGGTGAGGTGAAATTTGTTCTTGTTGCCGCGGCTCTTCTGCATGGACACCTCCCCCATACATATTCTTACATCCTATAACGGATTGGGGCCGCCTATTCCCACCGCTCGGATTTACATTCTTAATGACCATCTCGAGCTTCAGCCCCCTGGGACTGTGGGAAATATCTATGTTGCCGGAATCCAGGTCGGGCCGGGTTATCTAGACATGCCCCACATCACCAAGAGGGAGTTTATTCGTGATCCATTTGCGACCTGGTCTCAGGAGGAACGAATGTACCGCACCGGCGACGTGAGCTTCTGGGACGAGTCCGGCAATGTCCACTGTTGCGGACGTAAGGATCGACAGGTTAAGCTTCATGGGTATCGCATCAATTTGGACGATATTGCCGAGGTGGCCTACCAGCAGATGCCACAGATCCGTGCTTGTGTCGCTACTGTTGAGAGAGAGCTAGTCGTTCTCTGGGTGGAGCCGGAGGATGTTTGCGTGTCCCAACTGGACCAGCGACTGCGAACTCATCGTCCTCCACACGCTGTGCCCAGAAGGATCAGGCCAATCGAGAAAATCCCAGTGAGCAAGAATGGGAAACTCGATGTTAAGAGCCTTGCCTCTCGTCAGGAAGAACGGGCTGTGGAATTAATACCAGGGGCCTCCAAGAGTCTACGACGGATCATCTCAAATGGATGGCGCATCATTCTTGGACTGGACCCGTCGGTCGAGCTCACCGGCTCTGATTCGTTTATCGTCCGTGGGGGCGATTCGGTTCTCCAGCTTGCTCTCGCGGCGCGAATCAAGACCGTTTTTGGAGTCGTAATCACCCCGAAGGACATCATTGAAGCGAGGTCCCTGGACGATATGGTGGCGCTGGTGGAGCGCCTGGGCTATCCCAAACTGCACAATAACATTGCAACTAACGGACCACATGCATCTCCTCTGGGACTTCAACGCCTGTCGTCAGCCGAGCTTTGGTGGCTCCATCGGTATCGGAACTCCCAGTGTCAGGCCGGCTTTAACGTACCGTACGTCGCGAATCTTTCTTCTACTATCGATCGGGGGCGACTGGCTTCGGCCTTAGATATTGCCTTGAACCGCCATCGGATCCTACGCTCGCGCTTCCTCATAACTGACGGAGGTCCTAAACGTATCATCGTAGACGCCCCGATCGATGTATCCGTGGCGTCATCAGTCGACATTTCAACCTTCATAAACCGCCCTTTCAATCTTGCGG
Source organism: Aspergillus sergii (assembly GCA_009193525.1). Classification (NCBI taxonomy): domain Eukaryota; kingdom Fungi; phylum Ascomycota; class Eurotiomycetes; order Eurotiales; family Aspergillaceae; genus Aspergillus; species Aspergillus sergii. The sequence continues at coordinate 24,387 of ML741851.1, read as the reverse complement.
AAGAGCATCCCGTACGTGCCGTGGTCACCCCGGAGTGCCTGGCGCTGAATATTTCCCATATTGTCTGCGATCTAACATCGCTCAGGTCGCTCCTCCAAGAAACAGCGGCCTTGTATCAGGGAAACACCTTGCCACCGTTATCTCGTGAATATTTTGACACGACGCTGTGGAGTCAACCCATGGACGAGGACACGGCACAATTCTGGGCCAAAGAGCTCGGAGATCTGGATCCTAGTCTCCTCGGCAAAGGAAATAAGGTTACACGGTCTTATCGAGGAACCTCGATGGTGACACCTGTTCCCACGAGCGTATATCGTCACCTGGTAACTTCAACTAGAAAGGCCGGGGTAACATTGCATCAGATCGGCCTCACTGTGACTGCTCTTGCATTGCACGTTGCCAGCACGAAGGACAGCATTGTACTAGGGGCGCCGTTTATCAATCGCTCTTCCATCGAAGACCAGGATGTCGTCGGGCTCTTCCTCGAGCCTCTGCCCATGCGAGTTCGCGTAGGAGACCCGCAGCGTAGTATCGCGGACCTGGTAGAGGCTGTGCGTGAGTCCTCCCAGGCGGCATTAGCAAACGCTGTGCCGTGGTCGACTCTTGTGGGACATCTCGGCCTCTGTGGTCAGACAGGTTCGGCACAGATCTTCGACTGCGTGGTCACCTTCCATGACGACCGGGCTTTCGCCGAAAGCCTAGCTATCGATGGCGTTAGTACTCAGAACGTATGGACCGAAGGGTCCAAGTTCTCCATGCTGTTTGAATGGCATGCCTTTCCAGACCGGCTGTCACTTCGTATCGAATATGACACAGACCGCTTCACGGCGGATTTTGTTCGACTCTTGAAAGACCTTCTGCTGCAGGCTCTCGAGCTCATCCTCAAGCCCCAAACTAGCCAGCTGGATGCCATGGAACAATTGCGTGTCCATCTCAATACGCAATGCCACACCTTGGGCTTGAATGTGGACGATGTCAAGAGCCAGGCAAGGACGTTCCTCACGGGGCCCTGGCGGTAGTGTTGTTATTGCGTTTGCGTGTTACCAACTACAGCACAGAGGACTTTCTGCACCTATGGAAACAACCATTTAATATATGAACATTATTGTTCTAGAAGCCAGACTCGTACCCTCGTTTAGGTACTCTGTGTCTATTTTGAATTCTGTTTGATTTCATAGACAAGATATAACCTTGACCAATTATAGAGAATTAGAGTATTGGACAGCGAATAGAAGTCCTGTAGAGTAGCAGGAGATACTACAGTTTAATAAAGCCATTACGTCTTCATATGAGAATTTTACGGTGTAGATGTAAAAGTGTATGGTAAATTGATTTAGGTACTTGCACTCTTCACATGCATTCGAGTGTTGAAGTTCAGAAATATATTTGCCGCAGGGGATATAACCCTCCAGCTGGTCATCTTCGGGCGTTTGTCTCAAGTTATAGTTTCTTATGACCCCGGAGAACAGAGAGAATATTCTGCCAGGACTAATAGTGTGACCTGTTGAAGGGAGCTGAAGTGGCGATTCTACCGACCCACCACTTGAAACTGCAGAGATGACAGTTATTAGCATTTCCCTTTATGGAACAGGGTCACTCTCTCAAAAGTATACGTTCGTTCAACACCATGGAGGATGTAAGGGGGTCATCAATGGCTAAGAGTTGAGTGCCATGGATTCTTGGCTTACGACAGGGACTCACCGATCTTCTATTGTAAGCTAAGGGTGCTCGTAACCCTAAATCGGGATACTTCGGAGCTGACCGACCCAATGTCTTAATTCTGGTGTATATTACAAACCAGTCGGTGAGACAATTACCAACTAAATACGGTAAATTATATGATTTAGGCATTCGGTCAAAGCTCGTCACAGAGGATCAAAAAACACAAAAATAAAAACATACAACAGGAGGGATTCGCTGGTGGTCACCCACCCAACTACTAACCTCCCGGCGTGTGGCTTAAGTACGGCTGAGCGGACGGGAAGCCCTGTTCTCCACACCCTATGGTCGTATGTACTGGTTTACTCTGAGTAGTAGCTTAATATAGATATATTTCTTCATGTTTCTAGTTATTGCTAGCCGTTCACCAGCTCTCACAGTAAGGTCGGAGGTCGGGTTCATGAGTGAAACTCGATCGGGGCTAGGTATCTAAGAACCAATACGTCTCGGCGATCTAATCGCACAGATAGCAGCGATCTTTCTCGCCTAAAGAACGTGCGACAGCAAGCCACTCACTCAGTTGGGATCGATCTTCGCATCCGGCATGTCATTCTTATAGCTCTTGGTCTTTTCCGTCGCAATGATCCAGTCGATGATGGCATGAGCAACATGCACACCTTTGGGACCAGATTCGTGCGCCAGCGATTGGGAGAGCGCCCGGACAGCGAATTTGCTCATGGCAAATGAACCCAGGCCGGAGCCCCCCTTCATGGCGGCCGTTGCACCTAATCCAGACAATCAGCAGTGGCTTTTGAGTATGGATGCGACGTCCACCCGGTCACCTTGCGGCTGTCAGCACCTTGTGAGCGATTGATCACGAACCGGTGACTATCATCGTCGGCGGATGGCGTAATTCCACCTGCGACGCCGCGCGTAGCATCAATGGCAACACTGCTTTGGAGAAATTTGAGGCCCTCGCGCGGTTGTCTCCAGACTATCCAGGAACTCTGAGCCGGAATCCAGGAAGGGCACACGTGTGAACTTGCTGGCCACGTTGAAGACGGCCGCCGAAACGGTCAGGTCGGATCCGAACTGCTGCTCGATGTGTTTCAATGTGGAGTTTATACTCCCTGCGTCCGTGACGTCGGCCGGGATGCCAATAGCGCTTCCCCCATCCTGGTTAATTCCCTGGACCAGAGGGTCGAGGCTTGATTGACTCCGGGCGAGGAGCACTACAGGATATGCCTTCGCAAACCGACGGGCGATAGATGCCCCGGTCCCCGGTCAGCTCCGGCGATGATCGAGCATGGATGCCATCAAATCCAAAAGCTTAGCAATATGATTACAGCTCCGACGCCGAGAGCGCGAGGGAGCCACGGTTCTATTTTCCTGGCTCCATCCTATACCGAGTATCCGGGGCTAGTTGCCGAAGTAACCCTACATTTCCGCAAACCTCACTATTCAAGAACTCAATAATTGGGAACTATACGAGGATAATAGTATTTCTCTCTCAAATACAATTTCGGTCTCATGATCTTGGCTACTATATACGTTTCAAGGCCATCTCAAAGCTAGAAAAGATTCTCTGATATTAATTTTGCCTGAGTCTGACGGAGCTATATATAATTGCGCTTATAGTACTAAAGCACTTACAAATTTAGAACATGGAAGTAGTTCTTCAACCACGCCATCCCCATGTATAATTCCAATTATCCTGAGTAGGAAGAACATGTTTCATCATCTTAGGATATACACCATCTAATCACTGGCACACTTTCCGAGTGTTTTTTTATAGCTGCCCGTTCTTCCAGAACAACCCAGAGATTAGTCCTGGCTTGGAAACAGATATTGAGCATCTCTATATACTTCAGCCTTCTAATACCACATTTAGCTCATACAATGTACCAGATAGCATAGGCATACCAAGATTCTCTATTGCTCTTCATACAGTCCTTTGACCACTATCTCTAGCTGAGAGATCCTGTTGCGTCAATATGCTTCTCTCGTAGTAAAATCATCGGCATACACGCGCGTACCGGATTTCTGCTTCGAATGCCCCTGGCGCCGCCTTCGTGTCCTATGCTCGAAGGCCTTCTCATCACATCCTCAGCAATGGGTGGAAGGGCATGCGCGGAAGTGCTTGTAATTGTGCAACACACAGCCATACATGGATTCTGGGCAATTGCCCCGCACTTTCCTCACCGGACGGTTGCTCTACAAAATCATATTTGATATAGATATATCCGAGCCTCGTAAAGAAGAGTCAGTGGTCAATCACATCTGCGGTACGCCAATCAAATGCAATCTTTCAGCAAAGCCTCGTCCAATGTTGCCCCTCATGATGCCCACTGACAGTTGATGTGACCATGCCGGAAACCTCTTCTAAGGAACATTGTCTGTTTCACCTTTACCCGAGAAAATATAGGTGAATACGATGCGCAGTCAAATATGGTGCTGTCAAGAGATCCATACCGACACCTACCAATCGTCTCCAGTAATATCGCCATCCACGGGTTAGGTGGTCATGTATTTAAAACCTGGGCAGATGGTGAGGGCCCCTTGTGGCTGCGCGACGCACTTCCAGAGCATGTCCCTGAAGCCCAGACATGACATGCAGCTATGATTCGGCCGTGGCATTCCGTCGGTCGCGCATGAATTCTACAGTCGCTAACCACGCACGTAACATCACATCTCTGCCGTCTCTGGTGTGGACTGACCTTCTGGTAGTTCTATCTATGTCATCCAAGAAGCCGCAGCAGATCTCTCAGCTTTCCGTCCGAATTCTAAAGAAGAACGTCGTCGTGTCGTTCTATGAGCAGAAGCCATTCGGACCAACTTTGGTAACCTCAACTTTCCACATAACGGAGAGAAGCCTATCTGACCCATAGACTTAGAGTTTCGAGCCAGTATCAGCTATCCTAGGATTGTCCAATGCTACTGGCTACAAATTTAGGTGAACTTTACAGAGGTTCTCATCCACAAGCCTATGTCATTGAAGGTCCATCATGGAGCTTAGCTGAACTTGTTACTCACGCCATCAAGGATTACCGGACAAACATGTCCATGAGCACTAAAAGCCAGGCCAGGCTATGCGCGCCTGCAAAGTAAGAGTTCTGGAATCCTTGCTCTATCCCTTATATAAAAGGCGATATGCCTGTCACTGTAACATGGGTACTAGCCATCAGGCCACATCCACAACAGTAGTCAATGTGTCGTTGGACATAAATGGTTTTGCTTACTGTGCATCGCGTCGGACACATCCTGTAATAATGGGCTTGCTATTTGCATCGTGGTCCTTTTGGTCGCTGCACAGTGTTATGATCAATCAGAGCCTTACCGGCCCTCGAGTCCTGCTCTCTTGGGCCGCTTCTTCTATAGGGAGATAGTCTCTGCATGTCGACTTTCTCACCGCAGTGCATTGGGGCACTACTACCACCTACATGAATGTTAGGTTGTTTGGACATTCACTCAGAAGGATAGTAAATACTCTACATATAATCCTGTGAAAACCGTAACAAACGGCTTTTTTTTTTTTTTTTCATGATGTAAAAACGAACATTGAAGCCCCTCGCCCCCAATACTGGGTGGGACTCTCTACCCCGGACGCCTTCGGAGCCTTTTGATTCATCTTAATTCTGTTGGCACCCATTTCAGAAGCGGCCCCCAGCTCTATATTATATAGTCGGTTGACTTGTCCTAAGCCTAGGGAAAAGACCATTCAAACCTCATTATTGATCCAATATGTCACTGCATGATCTGGTGCAACGTAATCCTACTCTGGTAGTTGCTGAAACCGCCCCAATCCTTTTGATAAAATGCCTCGATATAGAAGAGCAACAGATCTATAAATGCTCAGTCTGCTCCTCTTCGCTACTCATACCACAGTCCACTCATTGGCTTTCATCATCGTCATCCGGTGTTTCCATATCCCCTCAGCATTTACATTTCCCTTGCCAAGATGTGGTTCAGACATATCACCACTCAGAGGGCCTTCGCTTTGGCCTCTTTGTTCCTGACGTCCAGGACCTCAGCGGCTGCTACCCTCCAGCTTAGTTAACTCGGTATCTGTCTGTGTGGCACCCTCCTTGGTAGCCGATGTTGCGACGAACACGCAGATCTCTACAACCGGAGCGGATGGAAAGCCAACCTCCGTCCCTATTGTAGATGTCCCCAACTGTCGGGTGAGTGCTCATGGGTCCTGCTAACTTCTCTCTTGAGCTCTAACCAAGTCAATACCAGTTCTGCCGTGAAGATAATGAGGATGAAGAGACTACCGGTGGATGTGCCCCGCCAGGTGTCGGTGGCTACAAAACCGACTAACCAATTCCTGCTTCCGACTCCCTTGAATCTTTCCCTGTCCTCACAGTCTCATCCGACGGGGATGCAAGCTATGATCCATCCAAGACTGCACGCCAGCCACCAACCCAAGTGAAACAGGCTCCAACAGCCACCATATATATATATATATATAAGACGGATGACAAATATAAAAAGCTGCATCAAACCCTAGGAAAGACACCCGAAGTGGACCAGGGCTATGCTATCAAAATAAGTATGTACTGATGATCCTCTGCTCTCAATTTCTCGTAGCAACCTTGTGGTCCAATGTGTTGCGAAACTAACAAGAGATGGAAACCCTTCTTTAGGGAGTGAACAAAATGAGGTATCCGGCAAGTCGTTTCCCGATCATTACCTGATAGTTGCAGGTCGTGTCACGCAGAGACCCGAGGGGAACACCATCATTCTCAAGTTCGACTCAGCATACTACGACATTCAACTCGAACATGGCAAAAAGATCGTGTTCACGGACCGGAGTGACGCCACTTGGTATAGCTGGGACAAGGCCAACTACGAGGTGCTCGGCCACATCAAATCGGGCCTCACATACGTGGAGATCGAACGGGATGGAAGAGAGATTGCTGCAGAGATGAACAAGAAGGGATATAACCTCGTCACTAACAACTGTCGGCATTTTGTAATGAGGTTGTGGAAAAAGATCAAGGTCTAATGGAAAGGTGAGAACCCTGGCCTCCATGTACCATGCTAGGAGGTGTACTATCTCTTGTGCGATTTAGATGTATCTGAGGAGCAAGTCGTTGTTTGCTGTTACTTGCAGGGAATCTGGACCTTTCCTGCTTTCTTGATCACTACTAAGCCGTAGACTAGCAGTTTATGGGGGCAATCTAAAAATAAGTTGATACTGACCAGGATGATATTAGTACTATCTATCAGGAATAGACCAGCTTTCACCAACAAGAGATATCCTGTCTTGATTGGGTGTTTTGTATGTACTAAATCTATGCTTGTACTGTAATTTAAGGCTCGGCCCCGCCTTGGTAACATTGACGTGGCCCCCAGGTAGCATTCGCCCCAATCTTATAAACATAAATCGACCGCTGTCCATGAATCTGTTTGAACCCACCTTTCTACAAACCACGCCCCGTGAGAAAGCCGCAAAGCATCAGTCATGAAGACCATCTTGGGATTTCTACTGTTGCCCATATTTCTCAGAAATAGAAAAAAGAAAGTTGCCCAATTTCTTCGTACCGCCACACCTGGTTAGTCAATCAATAGCTAGTGGCATCGAGGGATGAACAATACACCTGACCAAAAACATCTAGACTCCGTTCTTTCAGACCTGCATGCCTGTCTTGTTCGGGAAGGAGTCTCATCCATCACACCAAAAGACGTCTTCTACGCGTCTAGCATCCGGGACTCGCTCCAGGAGGAGCCTTGTAAGTGATTCTTACCCACACGAGAGCTCAAGGCTCCAGCGAGCAAGTCAGTTAGCTCATAACAGGGGAGGCTGATAAGATACTGAATACTGTTTCAGATTGGACGATAAAGAGTTTCCATAACCACCTTGCCAGAACGCATCCTGACACGACCATCCCAGAGGCAGCTATCGATGTCCTGTGGTCTTGCTTCTGCTTCTACGCCTATCTCCCGTTCTCATTCCCCGGTGCGGGCGACAGGAAGCTGGATTTACCAGCCTTTGAACGTGGGTTGATTCTGCTGTCTCTCCAAGGCACAAGGCTCCTCGGAACCATAGTGGATGATTTCGGTCCTTGCTGGAAACGGAACGAGGAGCCTTGTAGCTGCCGGTCTAGGATTAATCGGATCTTCCGAAGCATCAGCCTAGTCAATCGTCAGTCAAGTTCAGATCCACGAGTCGCTCGTTTTGACACATTTGTCACCGACGATGTGATAGATGCTATACTTCTGATATTCCCTGCCCATCCTTTGCTAAATCCATCCTTTGAGCAGCTGAATCCACTGGCGGAACGTTTTCTCGAACAGAGACCAGACCAATATCATATGAAGGTCAACGACCTGGCTGCTCTACTCTGCCTGATAATGAGGCTACGAGTCTATAAACCGACCTGGGGCCGGGACTTCCATTACGGCTCCTTCGAGGAGTCCTGTCCGGAGAAAGAAGAGTTGGCTAATATCCTGGCCCGATCATTCTGTCTTGACCAGGATGAGTACCTGGACCCTGACTCAGTGCTCCGGGCTTTAGATATCTTGGTAAGGAGAAGCCCGTTTGTTGTCTTGCATCCCTTCCAGCTCTGAGTCTAACAATATTGCTGGCACCAGCCAAATCTAGAGCAATGCTTTCATCAGCTGTGGGCAACGCTTTTTCAACCTCCCACGTCCACGGGAATACCAGACGTAGAAACCGAATCATCACCAGACACCACTATCGATGGGATTCTTCGAGCTGCATCATTGTTTATACCTCCGTTCCGGGCCCATAAAAGAATCGAATTGGCACGAAATGTCGAGTTGATTACATTTCAAAAATGCTATGACTCGATCTCCCAGAGCTTGACAGACAGCCTTGATCTGGGCCATATACTTCAGCAAACATTCCACGACGATCCGAGTGGTCGGCCGCACCTTGTTCTTTTCCTGGGATATCAAGCTCAGGAATCGGAAAAGGTAGTTGTGGGGGCATTCTTCTCTAGCTGTACGGAGACCCCTGCTGCAAAAGAGGCAAAGGAGCCGGAAAAGATAGGCAAATCGAGGATCGCCCCTCCATTACTTCTATTCCAGCTTCAGCCAAGCTTCAGTCTGTTTCGATGGACCGGAGAGGACAGCATGTCTTCGTCTCAAGCGTACAACCGTGCCAGAGGGCATACCGACCACCCTAATGGCATAGGGGATCTCAATCGATCGAAGGTGGGGGTGGAAATTGACTCTCTCACAAGACAGGCTACCTTTCTGCGAGGCATAGGTACCGCCACAAATCGCATGTCAGGCGGGTATGAAGAGGTAACTAGGAAGGATGCCCGGGCTGAGACTATTGATGGGCGTCAGCAAGAGCGAAAAACAACCTTTAGAATGACCCGTATTGTCATTTTTAACGTGGAAGGTGGGCCAAATTACGATTATCCTTGGTGATTCGGGTAGGATTATGGAAAATACTCAAAGAGAAGGCATAGTATTGCTTTACGCGTTCATATTCCATTTAAACTGTACTCATAGCAGTTGATGCTGGTGCTTCTCAACCATATCAAACTTCCCCTTCTCTCACTTAAAATTCTAGTGGGGATAGGAACAATATAGTTATATTGAATGGGGCATGGTAGCTCGAATCTAGTCATCACTGTGTATAGCTATGCAATGCAGTCAAGAAAGGCAGTGCTGAAATGACGGTTGAAGTAGAACCCTCAAGTAACTGATGAAAACTACAAATTGATTTAATCTGGCTACATGACAGCTTATTCTAAATATATGTACCTGCCTGTCAAGAACATCTCGGAAAAGAAAAATCGCCGTCCCCGGCGAGAGAAGTCCTTGTTAGTAAGGAAGGGGACGGGATATCTGGTGAATCCTTTCCTTCTCCGGCATACCCAAGTACCTGATTCCTTTCATATGCAGTATTTTCGCATCGCCACTGGAAGAGTTCACGGTCCAATACCGCATCGAGTCTGTCCTTTAGGAGCACGATTTGGGCATACATTTCTTGGAGTTGGAACGGATTGTGCTCGATGTCGCGGTCATTCATGTCATTGTCGTGGTAAGGGAGCTTCTCAACCACCGTCTTGAACTCAGCCTTCAGTGCTATAGACAACAGTATTGTCTCTAGTAGGCTCATACCATCTATTAGAGACTCTTTCTCAGAGAGTCCACTCTGTCATGTCCGGGTGGACTGTTTCATCGGGGAGCCAATGATATCTCCCCGGCGCCTTTGCTAGACCTCAAGTAATCCATTCCGTATCACGCCAGATACACCAGACAGGATTCTGATACGAGGGGTCGCCGTCCCCTCAAAACCCATGATTTAGCTACTCGTAATATACACAGGTTATATGTTAGCCAGTTGTTCAAGCGACAAAACTATTTCTGGATATGGTCCCAAGCACTATACTCACGTCTTGCTATTTTCAGCATCCCAAAAGAGATTCTCTATGGCTGACATTGCCGGCTTGAAGCCTGCCCTAACGCAGTCCCTAGCGTCAGGATGCTATTGTTAGAAATATCGCATGTTGATGGAAAGGGGTCAAACTTACAGCCAGGCTTGCTTGAAGGCGTCTCGGATTGCCCATCTATCTTGTTCGTCCACACCCGAGAGGATCCCTTGGTGCAGATAGTTTCCCGGAGGGTGTTGAATCAGGACATAGTCAAGGCAACCACCCGGAAGTACAGAATTGGCGAGAATGCGAGACGTGTAACAATCCGGAAGATGCTCCAGTCTATTTTGCCAGTGACTCCCTGAATGTGATCGGTGCCCTCGGAGCTTTTCTCTCCCTTTCTCAGCAAGGGAGTAGCCCCGTGTGATCCTGTTCACTTTGCTCCCCGTGTAGCAGTTTTGGAGTGGAGCTACATGCATTCTCGGTAAGGACCTTCAGAGCCTCGAGTTGGTATTCCCCAAGGTTGGGTATTTTCCGAGAGGCAACACGGGGTCTTTGACTTAGAGATGCGTACTCCAGCCCCTCGTGCGGGATCCTTCTAGATGATGAGGACTCATTATACGTAGGAAAGGGCAAGGAGAACGTACTGCATGAAACATTGATTGTCGCTTTAGATACTGGATTTTTCAGCTCATGGCAGCTGAAGGTACTGTAGGTGGCCGCTACTTTGGGACGCAGATGCTGTTCGTAAGCTGTGTGCTGATGGTACAGTTGATCCAGCTTTTTATCAAGAACCCAGTTGCTTGGAATATTGTGGGCATGTAGGTCAATAACATTTGACTCCCAACCTACAAATAATTCCTTATCATTGTCATCAATGCTGCAGGTTTGTATAGTCGAGAGGAATATGCTGCGGAGCGTAGCTGTTGAACAGAAGACGTGGATTGGACAGGGGCTTCATTACGACGTCAAACTACAGTGAATTCCGGTGGGCTAATTCAACAATGGCAATGCAGTGACTATTGACTACTTGGCCAACCTGCGTCATTCATTACACACGCACTAAGACCAACCTGGTTCCTCATTGTCGCAGCCTGTATAACATGTGGTATAGACTAGGGAATGTCAGGCGTGGGTGAAAGGGACAAGAAAAGTGCACAATTGTGAAGCATGCACCACGCAATATCGGTCATCGAGAAGCACGAGCCTTGCTGAAATTTTGGGCAACCGACCATCATCGTCTGCATATGAAAGGCTGGAAAGTACATCACTATATACCATCGAAACATGCGATTGATTTCATTCAATCGTCAACACAAGGCTCCAGAATTTCAGCTCCTAACAGGGGCATAGTTGCCCACTGTTCATATCTCGGTGAAGCCGTACTCAAATTTGCACCAGGCTACCTGGGAAATTGTATGGCCTGGGGAGATGCCGACAAACCCAGGGAAGCTGTGGTTGTCTAACAGGGCAACTAGACCAGCACGGGTTCCATCGTCCTCTAGAGGCCACAGTTCGACGTTATCATGGTCCGCGATTTGACCATCAGTGACCTTCCCACCATTCCTCAGGCCCTCAAATTGAAACACGGTTGCCCTTGCGATGGTATCATAGTACAAGAATCTCGCCAGAGTGGCTATGGGGACAGGCGGTGTTAACGAGAGCCAACTCATGGTGGAGATATTCAGGATTCGATACTTCTTGCCGTACTCGAGATACTGCTCGTACTCAATCAGCTACTGCAGATGGTGACCGTTTGGGAAATGGGAAGTTAGGCATACGGTGGCATTGATCTTTTCTCCATGCTCCCCACGCACTTCATAGAAGTTTGCGTCATCCTTTCCAATAAATTGGGCGAGTGGCCGGGTTCTCAAGGCAGCGTTCACGATTATTCCTGACTGTTGCACGGCCGGAGTACTTCCGGCAGTCGGTACCCATACATCTAAGATTCGTCTGTGAGTGCCGATCTCGCTTTTATATGTAGAACATAGGAGTACCTACAAGGACGTGCAGATCTCTTTCCTTCTTCTTCATTTTTCCAATCCACGGGAGGCTCAAAATTATTGTTGCGAGGAGGTTCGACGAGATCGGAATTTGGAGACAAGTATCCGGAGTAAGCTTCGTGGTCTTTATTGTTCCATTCTAGTCGGAACGTAACCCTGCCTTTAAATTGCGAGGCACGTTCGAAATTCCTTGGGACCCATTCGTAGTTGGGAATACTTCCGATCATGTCCGGAAGAGAGACTATATCATCTTGCTATTGTTCTTGTTAGTGCTGTCTGTGTAAAAGTTGCTTTGATAACTTGCTTTGATGATTCTCCAGTTGTAAAACGAGCCAACTGTTGGGCACCAGGCTGCAGGGCTATAGCAAAGAATCCAACATGGTCAGCCTCTCTAGTATCTTTCATTCCTTCGTGTTTCATGAGAATGGGGAACATACTTATTGCATAGTAAGGTATCACCCCCCTGAGCTTCCCAGGTAATAGACCTGGACATGCTACTGGATGAATTCTGGCTGGAACTTTTTGACTGTGATTCATGGCTCGCACTTGCAGAGGCCTGAGCAAATGAGGAAGAGAAAGATGCACTGGCTGCCGCTTTCATCTTCTCAGCTTCTTCAGACTTCTTGTCCTCGGCGACCGAGGTCGACTCCTCACGGGAATATAAGCGCCCTCCAAGCTCAACACGCTTAGCGAAGAACCGTCCTTAATCAATGGCACCATGTCTTAGTTTATGCTCGAAGGAAATAGCGGCCAAGCAGGAACCCTACCAAACTTATCGTAGAAATCCATGAGAGAATCCTGATTCACCACCTTTCTCAACTCGGCGTCACATTCTTTCGACACCTGAAGTGAATCGGCATCCAGGTGGAGGACAACACGAGGAAACTAGAGACGGTCAATACGAGGCTCAACCCAGTGAACATATTGGACCTTCTCACATTGAATGAAACATTCATAAAGCTCTTCTCCTTTGCGCTTGATTCCGCACTGGCAGATTCTTTACTCTCATTATATCCGACCTTCACCGAAGCACTCATTCCCATGAACCCTCCACCGCTAGGACAATAGAATGGCATGTTAGCAGGGAACTCAGTATATCTAGACACACATATAAATCGGGAGGGATATTTGAAAACCTACGCAGAAGCTTCCACGGCCGTTTCGGAGAACGAGCTTCGGGCAAGAGCCGATGATACTGCATCCTTTGACTCAAATACGTCCACGTACGAGTCGTCCGCCACGCGGAAACGAGGGATTTTCAATTGTTGCTGGAGACAATTACGGTTGTCAGTCGCAGTGTTGATCAGCTAGAGTTGGTGTCGGGCTCATAACTTACCTCCTGTCCAATTTTCTCGACCTTGTCCGACGATGAGATCTGGTATGGCTCAAAGTGTCTGTCTTTCACCTCGAATGCTGCAAGGCATTAGGGTGGGTATAATGATGCAGTCCACATATCGTTTACATACCGGTATACACTGCTCTTTCCACGTTGATGAACTTGGAGGACTTTGCCCCCCGTTTGACGTCGAACTGTTTGACAGTCTGTCCATTGAGAACCGAGTTGGTACGGGTCACCACGTTCCAGTGCCTTTCGGTCATATCAGCTGGGTGGCTGCCATTAATCGGCACATTAGCCTCGTGATTTCATCTTATGTCAGATCAGAGTCGAATCGCTCACATAATGTTGCCCCCGGTTGACGCCTTGATGGACCCAGGGTCGAAGGAGCTAGTGAGCAGCTTAGGTGCTGCTTCAAGCAAAGCAGCCTTGTCCTCCTTTGCATCTGTTAATCATGCAAATACATAATCTCGATGGGAGTGTATGCCTCCTAAAAGCTTACCTTGGGAGCAAGTTCGAGCTTCTCCTCGAGGAACTTGGAAATTGTAGCATCAATCTCACTAGTGATCTTCTGGTCCTTGAGATACACATCGTACTGTCCCGTGGTTGCGGAGTTGTCGGCGCTTTCCTACTGTTTGTCAGTAACTGTAATTCATGGGAAAAGAATAATGGACAGAAATAGAGTCATCCCTACCTGATTCTTAAGGATGTCCTGGTACTTGGACACCTTTGTGGCCTCTGGAACTGTACCCCCTTTGGTGGTGCAGAAGGGCAGTTGAGCGCTTGATGACAAATCGTCAGATTAATAGACATACTTTAAGAGTTGTCATCTTACTGTTCCTTGCGCAATCCATTCTTATTTAACAGGAGCTCCCGAAGCTTGGATAGGGTTAAATCGTTGACATTCTCTTCGAGAGAAATGTGTCGAATTGGCTCCAGGTTAGAGGCGTCCTTGAAGAGTGAAATGTTGATCATGTTCTCCGAGCTTTCATTCTTCTTGTCCGCCGATTTGGCAGAGCTTTCTTTGTTGACCTCTGTGACGGTCATTGTGTCGCTTCCTGTGTAATGTTGATTTGATAAGATAATCTTCCCGAGTCTGGTAAGTTGGAAATATTGAGAGTATTGACGGGTAGACAGACTGAGTTTATATACCTCGAGATATCAACTCGAATTCTAAGACATGGGCTTTGCAAGCGACGCCTGATGGTTCGGCAGCATAGACACTGGCTGACGCTGCTCATGGGCGCACGTATATGCAGTTCGCATGCAAGAAAGACTATCACGGCTTGCCTTCTGTAGTCCATTCGGATCGCGACTCGCAGGCTCGGCTGTGAACGCAACCCTCTATTGGTATCCTCGCCCTCTGACGTGGCTCTACAGAACAAACCATTGGTAATTTGTGAGCCTATTGAGGGGTTAGTGTTGAATACGGGCTCCACTGTTCAGCTTGCCTCCTACCAGCCAGCTCAAGGTATCTGCAGCATAGAATTTAATTGTGAAGGAAGCTAGCGGATACTAGGTGGCACCTTATGCCATTTGGGGAATTGCAATCGCAGATCATAAAACCTAGTCATGTTTTCCACCCTGGAGAAGTTTTCCCGAATTGAGCGAGCGGTTTCCGATAGGCCCGATTGAACCAGTGAGAAAAAGAACTCATAGTAAGTAGAACCTCAGTCAGCAAGCTGACATCTGCATGATAGTAAAAAAGAGTTCTTCTTTAACTTTATGGCTGTAGTCAGGAAAGCCCATTAACAATATTGTCATATCATTACTCCAAACAAGTGGGGTAGCCCTATGGAATCTAACCCCTCTATCCTGTATATCACTGTTACTCTACCACACGAAGTTTCTGGGATCGGATCTCGGGCATACTGGACCCAGTAACTGGCCTAGAGAACAGAGACCCATCGGCCTCGAACTGCGCAGCCAATTATTCAAGCAGGATTGTGGTGATGTTATGATCCCTGGCGAATCTGTTGATCGATCCGTGCTCCTACAGTGGGGCCTAGATGGGTGCACTGACAGTCATGCCAAGATGCCCAACAAGAAACCTTCTGAAACTCTTCCTTTCAGGTAACAAGGTTGCCTAGGGTGGTCGTCCTGTCTCCTCCTACTAGATCGGTGGCTCACACTGTCGATTGTCGACATGGTGGGCGGACCGCAGTTTCAGCTGTCCACGTCGAGAGTGGAGAACGGCTGAGCCCTCATTTTTGGGACGATCCTGTTCGATCATGCATGTATGCATGTATTGAGTTATCGAAGTAATAAAAGTCATTTCAAGTACCGTATTAGCGCAAATACCGGATCTTAACTCCAGAGGGGTTTGAGAGCGTCCATCATGTCGCTGATGGCAACGACCTTTGATGTTAGGATTAGAAGGAAGTTTGGAGATATCAACGTTGGAGGTTCGGTGAATTTAAAGTCTTCGGGTCTTGTTCGAAGTTGTAGACTGCTGGTATATAACATGTCTCACTCTATACATTGTAGATGCTTCTGCTGACCAAAGTGAGGAGTATATTTCTCGTTTGATTGAATGTGGGAAGTCCCCTTTTTCAGTATGAGATAGTCATCTCCGACTCTAAAGGCATCATTTAGGTATAATATTAACCGATCTTCCCTCTTGTCAAAACTACATTCGAAATACCCACAGCAAGAAAGTCTACGAGCATTCTTCTATTCTATTGTATTGATGTTACACCTGCATATCACCCTCCGCGACTGGGCTGGTCCATGTAGCCGGCGCGGATTTGGACAATCTTCCCAAGTCGGGTACCTGAGTGGATTATAGCGAGGTACTTTAATATAGGTCTCGTCGCAAGAGGAATTCAAGAGGCCACTAAAAGGGATTCAGCTGCGGCTGTGGCGGCGGAGTGGCGGGAAACCTAATGTTGACAGCCGACGAAGTAAAGCCTATGCAAAAAATACAAACATTGCATCAGAGAATTATAGTTCGTACTAGAACTGAACCTTGGACACTTTGACCCATGCTTGGTACTTCGTTAGAGATTACCTTGATAATTCCTCGATTCTACAAAGGCGGGAATACTTGGCGACATAGGTAGTGAGATGGTGGACAGCAACTACAAGGAAACCTGTACGACGCCGATATGTTGAAAATAAGATATATAGACAGTTGTATCTTTCTTACTCTGTTTCACATAGTTTTCACTCCTTAATATACCAACATTGTGGCAAACATATCAACTGCACGATAATTTCAACTGCTTAGGGCTAGACCCTTTATCATTCTGACAAGCTAACCGGTCTGCTATCACTCAACCATCCCAAACTCCAAGCCATCAAGGCTGTTCTAAATTCCGAACATGAATGAGCCGATCGCTATTGTTGGTTTGGCTTGTCGATTCCCCGGTAGGGTGACAACTCCTGATGAGCTCTGGCAATTCTTGATCGGTTCGAAAATGGCTTTCTTGGATATACCACCAGATCGGTTCCCACAGTCTGCCTTCTATCACCCTGATAGTAAGCATAATGGAACTGTTGAGTGCTCCTTGCATATATAGTCCCACATAGAGCCCATAACAGAGCTGGTCTAACTTTGTGGTATAGTTCCATTACCACATGGGAATCGATTTATATTTTCGTTGAGTACCAGCAAGCCTATATAAGGATTTAGAAGCACATCTTAGTGCTGTACTTACAGATCGAAACGAAGCCGGAACCAGAACCACATGATCCAGTGGCATCTTTCCTGAACCTCTCCGAAGTCCCTATACCAGGACTGCTCTTTAAAAATAGCACCGTTCTCTATATCCAGCGTATCCTAGTAAAGAGCTACATTGGCAACGCTCCACTAGTATCGACTTCTTTAAGCTCTTCTAGATATAATGAGACTTGAGTTGGCGGCTGTTTTGGATACCCACTGGGAGACAAAGTGGCGGACTTCGTAACCAATTTTGTAGTTGCCTAGAAGCCCTTTGTTGGAACAAAGGCTCTTTGTTTCCTACCACGTGATTCAGGCCGATATAAAAGGCCTTCCTTTGTCCATATAGTCATTAAGAAATCAAGAATCTTACCTTTCATTAAGGCACATATATTCTTCATTAATCTACAAATTTTGATTATACTATGCAACACTGCTTCCTAAATATATTTTCTAGAATCCGATAGGTATGGTGATATACATTCGTCTATATCTATGTTGAAGGTCTTCGAGATTGATTTTGTTAGCAATAGCCAGCTTCTCACGCTCTGACTCACGCTTTGACTCACACTCTGCTTGCTGCCCTACGTTACCCTGATTTAGTCGCTTAAATTGTCTTACGGTCCGCCGGCCAGTTATAGAGAGTCTCGACTCTCAACCCAGAACCCCCAAATTTGCAGCTTTTGATAAATAATTCGGACTAGCCGTCAGGTGATCAGGCACGGTATTTCTGCCAATATAATATAGGAGACTAAACACAGACCGTTTTATATCCCTATCTCAATTCTCGGGATTCATCTGGAAAGACCACATGAATGATAGGATGACTCTGCTCGATTTACCTACAGAATTACTTTTGTTAATCATTCGAAACCTTGTAAACGACAAGGACATCAGCGCATTCGTGCAAACCAATTCCTTTTTGTATGACTCACTGTCAGACTACCTCTATCAAAACAATGCCCTGCGACATAACGGCAGTGCGTTACTGTGGGCAGCGGAGCACGGCGTACCTCAAGCAGCCCTCCGCTCACTTAGAAATGGAGGACATATCGAACGCCGCACCCTATCCTGCCACACCCCGCTATCGTTAGCAACAGGAAACGGCAACGAAGAGTTAGTCCGCATACTTCTTGCGCATGGGGCCGACATCAACCACCTGTATTACTCTCCGGGCTCGGTTCTCCCAGATAAGACAGCTCTGATGAAAGCAGCATCTGCTGGACATGATGTGATAGTTCAGCTGTTGCTTGATCACGGTGCCCCTATCGACTGGGGCCCAAAACACGGGAAGAATCCCCTGCGCCTAGCAGTTGAGGCCGGGCACCTCAGTACAGTCAAGTTACTTCTCACGCGTGGAGCAAATCCTAGGCTCCCCAAGTCTATCCTAGGAGACACCCCACTTGCAGCTGCCGTATGTCATGGGTATCCAGAGATTGTCGATCTCCTTATCCAAAATGGTGCGAATGTCCGCCATCAAAATAGAAACAGAAACACACTTCTCTCTGATGCGGTGGAGAAACAACATTGGGAAACCGCTAAAGTTCTTCTTAAACATGGCGCCAAGGTCGATAAGAAAGACTCCTGTGGTTTAACTGCGCTGACCAACGCGGCAAGAAGTAATAACATAGCAGGTGCTCGACTATTGATTGAACATGGAGCCCAAGTCAACACCGATAGCTGGCTTGGAGAGACGCCTCTCTTTGCAGCTGCAAGACGAGGTTATGAAGATATGGCCAAGCTGCTAATTAACAATGGCGCCGACATCAACTCTCTGAATAAGCTTGTATCTCACGAGCATCCTTCGGTATATGAGAGATTGAGCAAATTATCACTAAGGAAGGGTGTCGACTACAGTTACACGCGATCCATTCCGGTGACACCGCTGTTAGTGGCTGCTGCAAATGGTAATGAAGCAATGTGTCGGCTTCTAATAGATAATGGCGCGGAGGTTAATTATGAGACCTTGACGGCGATGACACTTGAATGTCTTGCAGAGGCCTACGGCTACCATGAGATAAAGAGTCTTATCGAGAAAGCTACTTCTGGCCAGGAATCGGAGTCTACAGTGTAAGATGCTGAGACATACTTAGAGTTAGATCCTGTTGCATCGGTCTGGCGCGCCCTATGTGTAGAATATGGGTGTTCCAAGCATTTATCTAGGAATCTTGTTGGCTAGTAGTTGCGAAATTGTGTTCGAAGATACCTCAAAACAACACCGGCGCAGCATCCAAACGGCGCTTAACTATTCCCTGTTTCTAGACCTGTAGCTTTACTTCTAAACATATTGTGAACATATCGAGAGCTCGAAACTTGGCAACATTTATGACAGCATTTACTGGTGGATTCGTTCATACTAAAGGTCGGGTTATAGAAGAACAGCAGCATGAACACATTCATAAAATGTAGATACAGTCTAACAAATAAACACATATATCAGAAGAGTACGAAGCACAGATACATTGACTGCACTCTATTTACGAGCTTCAAGGTTGGCTTTGATAGCTAAGTTGCGTTAGAAATATCATTTCAGTGAGATCCGCGATACTTACCGTCACATGAGCTCTTCGCATCTCCGAAAAGCATCCTTGTGCCAGGCATGTAGAACATCGGGTTGGGCACATCAGCTGCAGGCGCCAATCAGTTTAATAACATTACTGCATCACACGGATGTTACACTCACCATATCCACTAGACATGCCTCGCTTCATCACAATCACTTCCTTGCTCTTCCACGCGTGCAACACAGGCATACCCGAGATTGGGGAGTCGGGCTCCAATGCAATGGGATTGACTGTATCATTTGCACCAATGACAAGAGTGACGTCCGTTTCGGCAAAATCGTCATTGATTTCGTCCATTTCGAGCACAACTTTTCTGTTTCAGTCACGTGCACTAACCTGAGACAAGAGATACTTACTGTCATAGGGCACCGAGGCCTCTGCGAGTAGTACATTACACTGTCCAGGCATTCGTCCAGCGACCGGGTGAATTGCAAAGCGGACATTGACCCCTTTGGCGCGCAACATACGTGTGATCTCGGAAATCGCGTACTGTGCTTTTGCCACCGCCATGCCATACCCAACGACCTACAGCCTGTCAGTTGCTATATGAGAGCTAAAGAGCAATATGCATACAATAATGACGTTCTCTGCGTTTGCAAGTGCGTCTACTGTGTCATCAATAGAGGTTTGTGTAACTTGACCCTCGATTTTCTTTGCTTCTTGGGGAGCTGCAATCCCACCGAAGAGTACATTGGTGAGAGATCGATTCATAGCGACGCACTATGGCAAGTTAAATCAGCTGTGAAAGATAGAAGGATCAAAAATACCTACCATAATGTATGACAGAATAGAACCGCTTACGCCGATTAAAGACCCTATGCTCGTCAGAAGCGGATTGTTGAGCATAAAACCCTCAGCTACCAGGGCAAAGCCAGAGTACGCATTTAGGACGGTGATGACAACAGCTATGAAAGGTTAACAAGTTTCCATTCGGGGAATGAGAAGACATACGCATATCAGCCCCGCCAATGGCAGCGGTTGTAGTGTAACCCTTCAGAAAGCTGAGTGCCGTGTTTGCACCAAGACACGTAGCCGCAATGACAGGAGAGCCTGGGGCCATAGAAATAAATGCACTCATCGTGGCCAAATTGGTGCCTAGCAGTGTCGAGTTTATCACATGTCGCCCAGGAAGAATAGTAGGCCTTGATGACATGCGGCCTGCTAGCTTCAGGAACGCTACAATGGACCCGGTAAATGTGACGCCGCCTACTATTGTCAGGATCCAGTAAGTCATGCATTATTCAAAAGGACGTACCTATCAGAACGCCAAGGTATGCTGTGACCATGTGCAGTGTTGAGATGTCTGCAACATCAGTAAGCACACTTCCGATACTTGTGAGCACCGCTGCCAATCCAACGACGGAATGCAATGCAGCAACTGTTTGGGGAAGTCCGGTAGGTGTAATACGACGACCAATCAATGCTCCTAGATAGGTGTGAGATGATTCCCATTTTAACAACCAATGATAGATAATACTTACCGACTACAGATCCGACACCGGCGACAGCACCGAACTGAGCTAAGACTTCAGGTGAAAATCCTACAGCTGCGAGAGATGCGAGTATTCCGGACGCTACACCCAGAATTCCAAGTATGTTCCCTCGTCTGGCAGTTTGCTGCGATGCTAGGCCAGAGATTGACCCTATATGTTGTTCAGAAGTTGGACGGTAAGTACGTCGCACCAATCCACTCACCAATGCAGAGAACACTACTAATCAGATATCCGGCTTGTACCAACCCGGCCATGCCCGTACTAGCCGCAGCAACAAATCCCCCGCCAAATAGAAGAGCTGGTATTGCATACAGCCACGGGTATTCAGGTGGATCAGTGGGACCTATAAATTATAAGCAGCTAGCATTTTGCCGGAAGCAGAAGCACCAACGCTTAAACATGTCTAGCATGCGCTTTGTCACCACAAATCCTCCAGATACATTGACAAATGCTAAAAGCACCGAGACGGCTCCAAGGAACTCTGGGATTGTGCTAGGTAGATAACCTCCGCCCATGATGAAGAAGCCACCAATACCAACCATACCTAATACCGGCTCATTAGTATCGATACAGATAACTATGGAGAAGCTCGACTCACCCGAAATTGCGTTTGTAACACTCATGAGCGGAGAATGAAGGGCAGGCGCGACTCCCCACACGGCACGGTAGCCAACAAGGCCAGCAAGCCCGAAAGTTAGCATGTTGCCCATAAAAATCGGACCAGTTGCTTTTCCTAATGCCAGAGTAGTTCCCATGCCAGCGGTGACAGTCGCCACATCACGTGTTGCTTTTTGCCAAGGCGTCAGTGCCAGTTCCGTTTGTTCCTTTGCTGGAACTGCTGCTTCTACTTTCGGTGTGGGCGGCGGAGCTGGTCGTGGTGCTGGAGGAAGTATTTCGCCATCGAGTGTGACGATTGAGCCGCGGACAACCTCGTCGGATAAATCAACACCGAACGACTTTTCCTGGGGTGCCATGGATAGAAGGTACTTCGTGATGTT
Organism: Aspergillus sergii; assembly: GCA_009193525.1. NCBI lineage: Eukaryota > Fungi > Ascomycota > Eurotiomycetes > Eurotiales > Aspergillaceae > Aspergillus > Aspergillus sergii. The sequence continues at coordinate 2,316 of ML741851.1, read as the reverse complement.
GTTGGAATAGAGGGTAGATGACTGAGTAGGTAGTCGCGATGGCAGATCAGTGTATCCTAAGCAAGTTAGCATCAAATATGAATGTATACTGCTCAGAGTCCAAACCAACCAATTACAGTGACATCGTGGTACTTGGTCAATTGTCCGGGGACAGTTGCTTCACAGTTGCCACCAGCCTCTGCTGCAAGGTCGACAATAACAGAGCCAGGTTTCATAGCAGTGACCATCTTAATCAATGTGAGTACATAGTCCGTCGGCCGTGAATAATACCGAAGCACGTACCTCTTTGGTAATGAGCTTCGGCGCGGGCTTTCCGGGAATCAAAGCAGTGGTCACGATGATGTCTACTTCACGACATTGTTCCATGAAGAGCTTCATCTCGGCTTCGATAAACTCCTTGGACATTTCTTTGGCATATCCGCCCTGGCCAGCGCCGTCTTCTTGTATGTCTACTTCGATAAATTCCGCGCCTAAGGATTGGACTTGTTCACGGACGGCTGGGCGAGTATCGAATCCACGAACAATCGCGCCTAGACGACGAGCCTAGAGTTGCAATGTTGGCACAGGGATTGTTTCAAGAATAACAATGAACCTACCGAGGCAATGGCACTCAAACCAGCCACGCCAGCTCCAATAACTAGGACCTTACTAGGGGGGATCTGGATCCATTTCCATTAGTACTACTAAACATACAGATTGGTCAAGTATAATAACCTTTCTGCATAAAATTACCGTTAGCGAGGCTACCCCAACTGGACCAATAGGATACCTACCCAGCAGCAGTTACTTGGCCCGTCAAGAAACGACCGAATTGATTTGACGCCTCGAGAATAGCTTTGTACCCAGCGATGTTGGCCATGGAACTATGAGTTACCCCGCACGGTCAGCGAGTGGTCATTATCGAAACCTCTTACGCTACGCACCTAAGGGCATCGAAAGTCTGAGCACGGGAAATCCTAGGAACCATGTCCATTGCAAATGCGGTCACACGGCGGGATGCAAGTTGGTCCACCAGCTGTTTGTTCTGAGCAGGATACAGAAACGAGATAATTGTGCTGCCTTGTTGAAGAGCTTCAATTTCATCGCCAGGTTGAGGACCGCGGACTTTCAAGATGATATTACTTTGTGACCATACTGTCGCTCGGTCGACCAGAGTGGCCCCGGCTTGTTCGTAGGCCTGATCCAGGAGCTCGGCTGCCTCTCCAGCGCCGCGTTCAATCAAAACACGTGAGAAGCCCTTTTTCAGTAGCAAGGCAACGTTTTGAGGGGTAATGGCGACGCGACGCTCATTTGGATATGTTTCCCGCGGTACACCGACTGTCAGAGAGGAGTAGGGAACGATTGGAACCGGCGACGGAGAGGAAGAGGAGCTCGCACTTCTCTTGGCGACCTGTGGCCATCGCGGAACGGAGGGTCTTTCGTAGGCGTTACACTGGTATGGCACATAAGGGGTCCGGATTTGTATAACTATCGAACAGAGAAGTGTATTAGCGATCACTGATATGGGGCATTGCTCCACAAAGATGTCACTCACCGGAGTGTTGAAAGGCGAAAAGCGATTTCCCTGGGCGGGCGATGGAAGCCGCTCGACACGGTCCCAAGGCCGACCTCAGGGTCAAGGAAACACTCATGCTTGGCAAAGGCGAAACAGAGTGTATAGTTGGTAATGGGAATGAAGGCGGGAAGACCTCATTCCAGTCGAGGCCAGCTTCGTACCACCCTAGGGTCGGCAGCTAAGCTTGGGTAGAGCATTAGACCCTTGATATGAAGCCACGAGAGGGAAATCAGGTCAAGCAGGTCGAAGAAGGAAGAAGACAAAGGACGTGCATACACCCCCTCCCGTCTATAAGAGGGGCCGGGTAAGTGAGTACCTGATGAATGAAAGGATTGATTACTAGTTCGGCAAGGCATCGACCGAGTTGTCCATGAACGAACGCGCTTTCCCCCCTTTCAGCAGCCGGGCCGGTGATCACGTTTTCCAGCATTCCTCCGAGTCACCATGAGCATTGGCATGCTTCTCTATAGGTTCGATAGAAGGAAACGGTGGTATTGATTCATGCAACTAAAATAGATTGGGTGGGCATTGAGGGGACCCAACGCGGGGAAAGCAAGTCGATCCGCGCGCCGTAACGTGGAGAAAGATGCTGTTCTTCTTGGCAGCGTTTTAATATTTCTCCACCAGGGAGAGCAATTACTACTAGTTAAGTCACCTGTCATGCTATCCATCTGCCCGGTTGGTCACGCCCAAGTCTCGTGATGCTTTCCTTGTTATTGAAGTATCACAACATCTCTTCCTGCATTTAAAATAACATAAAA